>DWDX01005939.1:0-10069 GCA_018245675.1 Agara michaeli | reverse complement strand
TGGCTATGTCAATAAGATATACTATTTTGTTAGTTTTATCATGGAGGGTTATATCAGGTCTATTGTGGTGTATAGTTCTGTCGGTTATTATTGTACGATCCCAGTATAATTTAAACAGTTTAGTTTCAAGTGCTGTTGCGGGGGTGTATTTATAATAATTAGTCTTTTCTGTAATTATTTTGTATTTGAGGCCCAGATATTGATGAATTATGGCGGCGACCTGATCATGTCGGTGCTCGTAGTCCGTTTGTACGATTGATCTACGAGCTCCTGTTATGTGTTGTATAGTTTCGCTACTACTATGACAATGTCGGCACATGTCGGATACTAAAGTTGAGTCTTTAATAATGTGTTTCCTATAGTTTCTGGTATCTATAACTTGGTCTTGGATAGCTATCATAAAGGCCTCGGTTTCCGGGAAAAGTTCGCCTCGTTTTAGCCACGCGTTTAACGCGTTTTTGTCAACATTCGTATTGGTGAGGTCGGTCCGATGCCGGCCATGTAGAGATTTCTGGGCCCAAATGTGGATTTTTTGGTCAGTGGTGTTTTGTGGTAAGTTAATAGTGGTGTCTCTTAAGTTTAGTGGTGTTAATTTTGTATCTGCTTGTACCGTTGCTTGGTGGATCTGTGAATGTAGAGCTCTATTGTGGAAATATGTCCGCAACGCTGTTATCTGTCTGTTGTGTAAATTCTGTATATCGATAAGATTCCTTCCTCCTTCTTGTCTGGAGAGAGACAGTCTTTGAATGCAAGCTCGGGGATGATGTTTTCTGTACTTGGTCATGGTTGTGTTGATGAGTCTCTGTAGTTTTTGAATATTCGTTTGTGTCCAGTATACAACTCCGAATGAATATGTTAATACTGGTATTGCAAATGTATTAATAGCTTTAACAGTGTTTCGTGCATTGAGTTGTGTGTTAAGTATTTTGTGTAATCTAGATTTAAAATGCTCTGTTAATGTTATCTTAGTCTGCTTTTGATGAATTTGACGTGACTGTTGGTATCCTAAGTATTTGTATCCTATAGTTTGATCGACGGGTCTAATGATTTCTTCATTGTTGAGTGTGTATGAGTTTTGTTCTACGACACCCTTGCGTACAGATAAAATTTTACATTTATCAATACCGAATTGCATGTGAATATCATTTGAAAATGTTTCAGTAATATTAGCTAAAGTATTTATTTGATTTAATGAACTGCCAAATAGTTTTATATCGTCCATATACATCAAATGTGATATGGTGTGCTGTGTATTATTGTATTTAATGTTAAAACCTTTTCTGCTGTTATTTAACAAAATTGATAGTGGATTTAGGGCTAGGCAAAACCACAGAGGGCTTAGTGCATCACCCTGGAATATGCCCCTATTTATATTTATTAGATCGGTTTCAGTAGCTCCTGGGGTACCGTGTATTTTAAGTTCCGTTTTCCAGTTGCTCATTGCTGTTTTTAGAAAAGTAATTATTTTTGGATGTACGTTATAATGTTTTAATATGTATATAAGCCATGAATGGGGCACTGAATCGAACGCTTTTTGGTAATCTATATACATGGTAAATATGTTTCTTTTTTTAGTGTAAGCCTGTTTTAACATTACAGTGTCAATAACAAGCTGTTCCTTGCACCCTTGTGTATTTCTTCGACAACCTTTCTGCTCTTCTGCTAGAATATTGTTTTGTTCTGCGTGTGTGTAAATTAGTTCACTAATACATGATGTTATAATTTTATATATGTTTTGTAAGCAAGTAATTGGTCTGTATTTAGCGGGGTTACTCATAGCAGTAGCATCTTTGGGAATCATGTATGTTATGCCTTGTGTTACGTAATGTGGGACTGTGTTAGGCGATTTAATAAAATTATTGATGTGAGTATGTAAGATTGGATGCGTGTTAGTAAACTTCTTATACCATTATTATTATTATTATTAGAAACAGCGATAATAATAACCCACAAAAAAATGTCTCGTCCGAGGCCTAAGAGACAAATGATATATTTATACTAGAAACTCACACCGCAAGGTCCGACTATGTAAATAAAGTAACATCGAGCCAGGTTTCTCCGAAGTCCCCCTCCTTCGCGTTTGTATTCTCGTAAATTTGGCAGCGGATATGCGCATACAATTAGCTCGTATAGCGAACTGTTCGACTCGATCTCCAACAACAACCGAACGTAACGAATGACTGACGATCCAAAGTTATATATCGCTCACAAAGTACCTAGCTACTTCGCTAGTCTGTCTACATTAATATAGGAGGTATGATTCGTATGTTTATATTGAATAAACTCAAACACTACTGAACCGACTTTCAAAATTCATTCACCGATAGAAACCTACATTATCTGCGTGTGACATAGGCTATATTTAATTTCCAAATAAATTAGGGTTCCTTACGATAGCTACAATAATGTAAAGCAAGGGAGCGAAAATTTGCCTATGAAAGTCAGTTTTCGGCTGCGCTGCAAGAACTAGGCGGCTGGTTGGTTGGGAACTGAGGTTATGGGGCAACATATAGGCTGTTTTATATGCCGAAATCCCGCGGGGGCACAGCTCGTAAACTATGATTACAATTTTACTAGACAGCTGTTACGAAATCTTTATAGACCGCATCGGCGCCGCCTTGAAATCAATTGACGCTAAATTAATACGAAAGACTACAAAGTGCTAGTCTAACAAGTTGCGTGCACCAATAGGAATTAGCCGCATATCCAACGCTTAAGCCGAATTTACATTACGATAATTAATTAATTAATTAATACTAGTTAAATTCTTTATATTGTTACTAGGTTTCGCCTGTGACTTCGTCTGCGTGGGAAAAGTGTCTTTTGCAATGAAAGTATCCTAGGAAATTAAATGCTGCCACTATTCACTATTCCACGCGGACGAAGTCGCGGACAAGAGCTAAAGAATATTTTTTTTCTTAAAAAGTATCCCATGTTACTTCTAATACATCCAAGAATATGTGTACAAAGTTTCATGATGATCGGTTAGATAGTTTTCGCGTGAAATCGTAACAGACAAACCTACATTCACATTTATAATATTAGTAGCGATCAGGACGGGTTTAACTAAAAATCTATCCTACTTATTACGATGAAACTTTGTTGAAATGTACCTTACGATTCCAGATGGTTGGCCTGTGTCCATGTTTTTTGTACTTACTTTGTGAATGTAAATAATAAAAAAGTTGAATGGACATTACGTAAATGGCCATGGGCGATCCCCGACATCAGTCACACCGCATAGCCACATGGCAGTGGGTACTGGAATGTAGCATTTTGCACTGCGGCATGTCATTAATCTCTGACCCCTCGCATTGCATCGCCCTAACGGGTTAAGTGTGCATTATTTAATTTACAAACCCAATGCGAGTCACACTACCGGATCGCAATTCATACAACTGTCACCGACACCGTGACATGACACATTTATGTGACCGTGACGTGTCAAACGCTGATGAAACGTGTACAATATTTCAGTGATGAAACTGCAAACTCTACATAGTGCAAAACAAAGTCGTTTCTCGCCGTCTGTACGCTTAGATCTTTGAAACTACGCAACCGATTTTAATACGGTTATCATCAGTAGACAGACTGATTCAAGAGCAAGTTTTATATGTACAATACATGCAAAGTTACTCTGTCTGCCCGTCCGTTTGTTACGCATTCACCGCCGCACCGCTCGGCCGATTGTAATGAAATTCGGTATGGGGATAGTTAGATGCCTGGGAATGGACATAGGATATTTTTCGTCAGAATACGCCAACGGGTTCAAAATCTACGCGGCTAAAACCGCGGCGTACAGCTAGTTTCAGTACTATATTCATAATTTCACTAAGGAAGCCCAAGGAACAGTTCGCTAATCGATTGCTAGACGAACTGGGTAAAAATAGTGATGTGAATTATGCATTATGTTGTTATTATAATTTTGGATGTAAGCGTAGGAGATGAATACAGGTAGTGCTTGTTATAAGCGGCACTGAAACGCAGCATATCCTTCACCTCGACCCTTATCGATTTAACAAATGTCATCTCAACGAGCGCGCGGTACGTGTTCGACATAAATTAGTCCATACAGCAACAGAAAACAAAACGAAACATTCTTAAATGTCAAGCGTTTGCTTGATATCTCCCCTGATGGTAAGCGAAGACGCAGCCAATATAATGAAAATGATTTTTGTATCCAATGTACTACAAAGCAGTAGTACATGATTTTGTTCTATCATCAACAGTTTTAGCAGCGCACGCGATTTATGAAATTCTATATAGGTCTATCATTTACACTTTGGGTTACACTGGTGGAGTTTCAGTGATCCCTAGTAGACGTCTAGAAATTTGAAGGTGTCAATAAAAATGACTTACCAACTAAGCTGTACTTGATGAGGCACGGATGGCACAGGTTCGTGATCGGCTGCCAGTGTTCGTTGTTCACGACGTCCGCGAGCTCGTCCGACTTGTTCGTGAGGAACATCGCGAACTCCTTGAAGGTCACGTCGTGGCCCAACTCGAGGGAGTCGTTCGATGGATTCGCCCGGAACGCCTTAATGATCCGCTTGCCGACGCGATCCTAAAACGTACCAGCGTTGAACGAAGAGCGAATGATATGATTAGAATTACCTGCATCGTGTCCTTTAAGGCGAGGCCCGAGGCGCTTATCTAACGGATCAGCTCAGATCAGTTCAGACGCTGTATTTACGCATTTCTCTTAAATAAATGAAATTATTAAACGAAAACGTTGCAAATGGACGTCATACTAGTATTTAGCTAGGATACTGGATATATTACAGCGTTATTGCTTATAAATGCTGTTAATGTGAAAATTTATTTAGGTATGTTAAGCAAATTTTTGATTAGTAACGATGCTATGTAACAAAACGAACATAAGTATCTGAATCTAATCTACTTTATACATACGTAACATCACGCCTGTAATCCCCTTAAGGGGTAGGCAGAGGAGTGTAGTACCTACACCCCCACATTTCACCAGTTACGTTTAAGTCCCACAGTGTAATAGGTGGTGAGCCTATTGACATGCACCGGGCACACATCCAGACTCCGAGTCACTGCTAGAAATTCTAGTTTAGAAAAATCCAACAGTACCCAACCCGGGATTTGAACCTAGGACCTCCCGATCGGCAGTCGCGCTAACAACCGCCCGACCAACGAGGCAGTCAAAATTAATTAACATTTTTATATTATCAATATGTGTAGTCTGATCAAGTTTTAGATATTTTCAATACATATTCGTGAAGTTAATACAATTTAAAGAACTTATTCAATTATTCCAAACCACATTAAATACTTGCTTCCTTGATATTATGTTGTGATGTTGTATATATATTGTATATATATGTGTGTGTGTATATAATTATCATACATATGAATAAATTATCTGTATACCGGAATTAACAAGCAACAGAGACAATAAACTCCGGTAATATGAAATGATTTTACGGCGCACTCTTCCAGTCCTATTGATGGCAATGAAACAAAATATGAGTTCATTAGCGCACGCCGGGAAATCACATTACCGGTACAGTTGATTGTGGTATTTATAATACACTTCTTTTAATTTATCTTTTCTAATTAAATTGAATGGCTTAAATGTTTTTTAGTATTACAAGGTGTATACATGTATTATTTTATTGTTATATACTCAAAGCCTTTATGGATAAGGCATTTGGCGGGCCCGTACCATCCAAAAGATCTACCGGCATCGTCGCCGTGTGTTTGCGGGTTGTAAATACTTAAGTGCAATTAGGAATTCGTTACCGATAATCAATCTTAACACTATGTTGTACAAATACCTCAACACAAGGCCGCATAGGAGCTTTCTACTACTCGCACGATATAATATTACATTAAAGCGTATTCATACATTTAGAAATACGGAGTTTATGATCAAAGCAAGGTACTTGACAGACTCAGGCAGTCAACGCTTAGGGCAGAAATATATTAAAATGTAAATACGTACGCTAAAGGCTGCAGATATTTTTTAACTCATACTAAGCTTCGTATGGACTGGAGTTAATATAATTTACATATACATAGGCATCACTTATTATTAGCTAAGTTTCTGTGCCTATACTATATCCAGAGCTAGCTCAACGATTTAGATTTCATCCCCTCAATCCTGGGGTTTGGGGTTCAAGTATAGCGATAATTGTCATCATCATGTGTATACACATTTATGTAATAAAGTATATGCATAAGTATGCACACTGAAATAATATTTACCATAGGTATTATTCTACAACGTCCGGAACAATTCAGCACTGGTAACAAAGCCTTATTGGTAAAGACTGCCTGATATTACTGACTACTGATTGCTCTGCCCGACTATTGTAAGGTAATGAGTAGAAATTATGGACATTGAAGTCTACGATGAATAGGAAAAATACGGAAATCGGACACTTTTAGATTCAACTCCTGTAGTTACTTACTACAATTCCTAAGATAGAGCGGTTAAGTTTAAATGATCCGTCTCTGAGATTTTGTTTAGTTAACAGAATTTTAAGAAGTTTTTATTCTGCCTACCCCTTAGGGGATTACAGGCGTGATGTTACGTTTTATTCAAATACAAGTTTTGGTACCAGAAAACCCTGGTGCGTCTTTCATCGAGTCTTGTAACGCTCTAATTAGATGGTAATGGATTCTGTTAGTACAACCCTAAAGCAGGGCCGTCTTTGTAAAGGCTTAAGGTTAAAATAGAGTTAAGGTTGTGTAGGCAGAGACCTATATTTTAAAACCACCTTGAATGTGTATTTATAAGCGGGGGGAGCATTAGCGTTAGGGCTGGCGACATGAAACAGAACCCACGATGCGTTGACTTAATCCCGGGTAATGGCACGCAATAAAGTGTAAGAGGCGCAGAATAACGACAGACGTGCGCTCGTGACCTCTTATCTTCGCTCCTACATGAGTTAATTAAACACTTATTCTTATTTCGGCTGCTTATAGATGGTTATACTTTACTCTATGAGGTGGAACGTTTCACTTATCACGAAATAAAAAAAAATATATGTCACTCTTTTAGACAGGAAACGCAGAATAGAGTACTTGAAGTTGTCAGTTTTTATTGTTATTATTCCATCGAGTGGTGAGAATTTTCCAATTAGATGTTTCCTAGACGTTCTTTCACGGTATTAGGGTTTTGATAAATTGAGTCGTCACCGAAGCGTCGCGACTGCCCATCAATATCCGCGCGGTGGTCATCGCTCAATACCGCTCGACTGGAACTCGCCAATTTGCAGCTACATTTAACTGATTTGATTGGAACCACTTAAAATTATTACGTCTGATTTAATCTCGATTTATCCAGTCAAAAAATGTATGTGTCAAAAGTTAATAGCGTAAATATTCGACGAAATCGTCAAGGATACAGTGCTTCGTATTCCAGATTAAGCGGAAACAAAAGCGTTTCATTTAAAATCAATGTTCACACTTAAGGTAGGATATAAAGATAAATATATATTAACAGTTTAGATACAACAGGCATTGTGGCTTGCGCTTGTATTGGCTTTGATGATTTTACCGTACGATGTGATCGCAAGCTTGAAAAGGATGTTAAGAAATTCAAATTTTCTTAAAACGAATTCTAGAGCCACAATTTTTAAATGTTGCCATAAGGTGTAGCCCTAATTGATACATAACAAAATTTAAAAAATAAAAAATTAATTAACAATTCCAAACCCTATACCTACTATAACTTAGTTATTTTAAAACAATGCCTTCCTTCTGAATTTTAACCCGAACCTTTTTCTGTTTCAGTAATAATGATGGTGGCTGCATCCGGCCAGTATACAAATTTGATTCATATGGACCGCAAAGCACACCAAGGCTTTTTAAGCATCTGTGATCCGTCACTTCTGGGCTTTATATAGTACATGGGAGCTTCATTTAATCATATTTGTATATACTATACAAAAAGTCCACTATTTATGTACTTTTCAAAGCAAATCTAATATATTATTTCCTTCAGACAAAATATTTCCATCAAATAGATCGGCAAAAACAGTGTAATGATCTATCTATCTTGTGTGAAATGACTAGCTAATGACTTTCTTTGAGGCATTTAAGTTGAAATGCTAATAAAGATAAACAAGAAAACAAACTTGGTACTTACTTAAAATCAATGATAACAACAACTTTGTGTAAATAATGAGCAATTTGCAGAGTTCCGTCGAGGGCCTCTGAAGTAACAGGATATGAAGTAAGGGCGAATGTTTTCATTTGGAACAAACCTTTACTGTTCCTTTTATTTGTTCAGTATCCGTACGGAATTATGATTTTAGAACGCTCTCTATTTAATTTCCGGCTCGTCTTTGCTTTACGTTTTTCGTTTATTTTCGAGGGAAGCTACCAAGTTAAACGGAGAGAGAATTTCTGGATTGGTTGACACATAAGGAAATATGTGGGGTGAGTAATGTGCGATAGCGAGCGGGGCTGCAGCGTCGCAGCGGGTGGCGGCGGAACCTGAATATTCACGAGCGGCGGCCACGTGGCATCGCGACACTCCTCGCTCGGCGCGGAACCCATGGGACACGTGTCACATTATTCATGAATAATTAACCTGTTTTGCAATACTAGTACAACGGGCCGCATCGGTATCACGCCGAAGGAATGTTAAAACTTTCCCTCTAGTGCCGTGCTTCTTAAGCGGTCTGGAGGAAAATTTTATGGCGGTCGTAAAACAAAATCCCAGTTAGAATTTATTTAACAGTGTAAGTAAAAAACATATAAAACGCTAGAATTACAGCTCTCATGTTCTTGTAAAAAGGTATTTTCTGTGATATCATTGGCATGTTATATGGCTTATTGCTCAAACTTCTTACTTGCTGGCATTGATATCATAAGAGAATTTATAGAAATTGCTTTAATCAAACGTCTGTCTTTTGCATTATATTTATACTTTAGTTAAAGTGGATGAAAACTGGTATCGTCTACTCCGACGTGAAAGTTCCCATTTCGTAATTTATACAAAGTTATTATATATTTAGCAATGCGAGCGAGCACCGGAAATAAACCGCTCCCCCAGTTCTAGTAAATCTTTTTCTGTCTCATGCTATTGACAGATTGTATAGAACAAGCAATAAAAACAATTAATTGGTAACTGTAATACTTAATATATTATAGTATAGGCTGAATTTCATTTCCAAAAGACAATTATTTTGTACACATTTGTATATATATAAAGATAATCAATAACGTCTGATTATTTTATGAAATAATATGTAGTTTGATATAACTTTTTGGACATTTCACTTACATATGTGAAATATCAAAATAGGTATAAACGAAGGCTGTAATAAATGTACCACAAGTTTCATATAAAACAGTGCATTTATTATTCAAACCTTTTACACAGAACTTAAAGAACTCGTACTATAAAAAGTAGTACTTTCGCCAGCACTTTTCATTACCATAAAATTGTACACGCTGCAATCTTTCTCGGAAACACAAGTTATCCAGTGTAACAAAGTGTATAAAATTCATTCAATTTTAATTCGCTGTGGGAGATTCTCATAATGTTGTAACTCATTTTTGAGCCGCAGGATGAAACTCGGCGAACATGAGAGTAACACACAACAAAATAAAGAGCTTTCTATGTACAATGAGAGTGCTCGTGCCCCTGACCCGCCGGCATATTACAATAGATCCGAGTTTCCTTTGATGTATCACCGTTGAAGGAAAATTTTCAAACCGTTTCCTTGTATCCGACCGCGCATTATAGATTCGGTCCTGGTTATTACTTTCCAGACTGGAGATGGATTTAGAGCATTTCCCAAATGGCGAAAGTTGTGAGAAGCAGTGGGATGTTGATATGTTGCAGTTGCATAGTATGCGGGTGTAAAGTAGAAATATAGGGTATTTATATTAAATTAGAGAAGGAACGCAGATTGCTCATGAGGCGGTTCCTGAAGAACAGGTCCTTAGAATTGTGCAGTAGTATATTCGCGAATATATAGAAGCAGTGATAGCCTAGTGGTTTGAATTTCAGCCTCCCACTCCGGTGGGTCTGGGTTCGATCCTGGCACGCACCTCTGATTTATTACGTGCGTTTTATAAGTAA
>DWDX01005938.1:0-10071 GCA_018245675.1 Agara michaeli | reverse complement strand
CGCGTCAGGTTTGCAAGGACAGAGATGTTTGGCACTCGGTGCTTTCTGCCTACCTCGTTAGGGACCTGGCGTGACGCGTATGTATTTACCGCAATCAAAACATTCTTTTTTACACGTGATATCCGAGGGCTCGGTGTGTTAAAAATATTTGATGAAGTTTGTAATTTTACGCCAAGTGTTGTCATTTAGACTGTTAATGGTAAACACGTAAACTTTTAAAATCTCTAGGCGTTTAGGTGTTAAAATAATTAATTTTAACCTGCAGTACAACAATAACAAGTGTAATCCGCGACAATAAGCTGGCAGTAATCAATAACCACGTCTAATAATGCGTAAAGTAATGACTACATCTGTCGGAGTTGTCTCGATTTATCACCGAAAGAGATTAGCCATTTGCGACCAGAACACGTTGTGTCCACATCTCTTAATAGCGGTATGAAACTAATTGAGCATCAAATATTCGGTACACGTTATGAAATTATCAGGTTCTATATGCCTCATTAATTAAGAACAGATTATTAATTTTATTAATTGGCCGACAAGGTTTTATGTCGCACAGCAAAATGGCGGTCTCTTTTCACGAAGGGGGTGGGAAAGAGGGGAAGGTTGATCGCGAGATGACAACAGGTTAACTCTTCTGTCGGAAGTTGTTAAGCCTTTTTAAGGTCTTCCGAAAACAATCGGAGGAAACTGGCTTAAGATGTTCCACAAAGGACGGAAAGAGTATTTTCAGTAGCTGTCACTCATTAATGAACTGACCATGTTCGCGATCACGATGGGTACGTTTTAACTTTTCTTATTTTCCAAGTACCTATTTATCTCTGACCAAAGACAATTCCGAATCCAATTTAAAGCAAAAATATAACAACAAATTTTTAATCACTATAATAACGTGGAATAAAGGCAACAAACGTTTTTACGATAAGATCGAATCTAGTTCACTTTCATTTCATATAAAAACACCTCTTTGCATTTGTAACTATGAACATTACTGCCATTTGTCACACAATATACATCAAACTATACATTACACGCCACTGATAAACAAAAGCAAAACGAAGATTAAAAAAAACAAAATGTATCAACATAACATTATCCATTCAAAAGCAACGTTGAAATCGCGAAGAGCGTTGAATAAATACAATGAGAGTAAAAGTAAGTCTCGGCCTCTCGTATCAGATTACGACAGCTGACCTGTCTAAATGAACAATGAGCCGCAACGAGATTTAAGATAGGCGCGCTCATTCAACTACCGTGCGGACGAAATGGACAAAAACAGAATTGTATTAAGCGCACTTATGACAGCGATTATGACTTCATACATCCGCGATTATCTCGCGATAGCACCGCTGTAATTTAACATGTCATCAAAACAATTAATTGTGACTGTTTAATTATTCACGTCTACAATTCAATGCGCCGTGTGATTCGATTTGTATTGTAATCTTTTTGAAATATACAGGTATTATAAGTACGGGTATTCTTTCGATTTGCATCTATAACCTTTAAGAGATGAGAGAGCGATGATAGATGATGATAGATGACACGTGTCCCAGCAATGGAACAATAAAAGTGTTGAAAAAAGTAACAAATAGGTGTGCACTTTGTAGCGCGCTTAATAGGACATTAAATCTAGTATATTATCGTTACTAATATAATAATGAAGTAACGTTGGAGATCGTGTTTGAACGCGCTAATCTCCGGAACTACCATTAGGATTTGAAAAGTTATTTTAGGATTTGATATACTAATTCTTGAGGAAGGCTCTATTTAATTTCACGCAAATACCCTTAAGTGTCGAACAGGGCGGAAAGACGTCAGAAAGAATAAGTAAATAATAAAGAAATAATAGGGGGCTTTAATGATATAAATTATACGGCACACCCAGTGTTATATAAAACAAACCGACGCCAAAAGGTTTATTGAACGTACGAGATGTATTTTATCACACTGCACAGAAGATGCATACATAGATCATTCGTTGCGGCTCTAAATGGCAATAAAGTATGCACCGTGTAGCGAATACTCCACGGAATACGATCCTCGCAACTCGATTTAAATCCATTTTTAAAACACGGCAAGGATATCAATACTCTTAAAAATTATTTACCTCCTTACTTATGACCCTTTATACCTTTGCTAATGTTATTTCCAAAAGCACTTTTACTTACAATCCAAATGACTGGGATCTTGGTCTAGTGGTAAAGACTCTGACTGAAAAAGAGTAGGTGGCCGGTTCGATTCCCACACGGGACAAACATTTGTGCGATGAGCACATTTGTTTGTTGTGTCTGGGTGTAATAAAAATATCTTTATAAGTATTGTATAGTATGTATATGTGTAATTTATCAGCTGTGTGGCCACTATACTACAGGATCGACCTAGTTTGGGATCAGGTGAAGGTGTTGCAAAAGAATATTATTATTACAAAGGGTAATATTTCTGGTAGCAGAACCACGAAGGCTCCGTCTCGCCGGATCACGCTTGGTTACCGAAGTTTTCCGCTCGAGGGTCACCTGTCAGTTTATATAGGATTAAGTTATTTAAAGCTCGGCACAATAAGCTTAAGCCTTCTGATATTTAATTATTAAGTAGCGAATAAATAATGTTCGTTAAATGAGTTTGATTGTAAAGACCTTTGAGTACATTCGCTGTAAAACTATTTCGTACATCGTCTGGTTAGTTAAATGTTTGTCTGGCAACAGAGGTTCTAGATATTTGGTACAATATCTTAGGATAACTGATAAACACATATTTATGTTATTAAAAACATACAGATACAGAACAATTGTGCTAACTGCACATATATTTGACCTCTGCGGAAATGGAAGCGTCAACCCCAGGCCCAGTGGCCAGGGTCACCACTGCAACAACAAGCAACTAAAGTGTTTGCTTAAGAATCCTCAAATTGTGGTGTGTACAATACATTATTCCTTTTAACGTGTCAATAGTTTTCACATCTCCGTACCTGCATACAAAACGTATTAAACTCATGCAGTACCAGAGGCTCAGCGTTATTTGTTAGCATGTAACTCTAGCCTACAGTCGCTTACGCCCTTTCGGTTTTGAAGGTATCGTCACGATGTTTCTCAAGTACTGCTAATGAAAGAGACATTTCCCTATGAAAACTTAAGTGGTTCATACTTGAATCGCGATGCACGATTTTCGATACGCATACGATACTTCGCGGAAGGTGATTCATTACGAGTCACGACGCTTCAGGTAGTACGTACGTCACCTTGCAAGTGAATGTATGATTAACATGGTCGGATGAACAATTGTACGTTAAATATTAGCGCGTTGAATAACGCATATCGCTGTGTACGTAACGGCGTTGTTATGACAACGCGTATTCAACGCAAGCCTGACGCGTTCGGTTCTAGAGGCTTCGACGCGCATACTTAATTCCATTGTTACAGGGATGCGGCAATCACGCGACCCTATTAACCACATAGAGTGCTCAGTATAAAGCTTAAAGATATTAAATTGACCTATTCAAACTGTAGACAGAGGACTTATTTTTTACATACGTTCTTCTGCTGCGCACGGAACTTAAATGGCAGGGTTACATGGCAACATTTTTATGTAATATGAATTGTATTTATGTTTATATGTGTAAATTATATAATAACTTTATACATGTACACGCAATTAAAACAACAAAAAAAGTTTATAATGAGAACAGTCTTTTTAAGATGTCATTCATTAATTAAAGTATGGCGACCGATTAATAAAAAAGGTTTGACACCTCAAAATGTATTTAATAAATAATTAACGTTTGCGGCTGAGTTGAGACATTGTAAATGATCGGTGTGAGTAAACATAATTTTCTCGAGATCTGCTTCTTAATGGGTGGTCGATAGTGTCAAAAATAAGTAGGTTTCTAAGCCTTAGCAGGACATTAACCTATCGATTAGAGTTGTTGTCATTGGTTTAAATAAAATCAGAGATGTTAAGGCCAATTTAATCTATTCTGGTTATATACCGTTTCTTTAATGTTACACAATTAAATGCGAGATGAAGACTATTCGAATGCTTTTTGTCGATGTTCGCCAACAATAACTGACAAATATATTTCTATATGTTTAGTGACCGAAGTTTATGACAAATATCTATGTTAATAATGCAGAGCACTGTTGACAATGTAATTTCCAAAATTTATTATCACCATTAATTTAATTGTTACAAATTGTCTAGAAATGTAGACAAATATTGCAACAATTGGTAGAAAATAATGTAATAAATGTGATAAATAATTTCTGAATGTCTCACATATCATCCGTTAATGGGTTGAGAGAATCACGTATATTATGTTAACGAGTTTCCAATATTTTTGTTCTCTAGTAACGAAATCTAAAAACACAATTTTCGTGTCAATGACTCATGGCATTTATGGACGTTTCAAGCGTCAAAATTATGTGAACATTAAACATTTTAGCCGCTTCAGAAAACATACGACTTGTTAATTTTTTACTTAAATATGATGCAAATTTTGTAAGTTTTTGACGGAAATCAAATTTCTTATCTAATAGCAGGACGGAGGTAAGTAAGTACGGTAAAGAATTGCGAAGAGGAGGCCACGGAAAGAACTTTTTCACGAGGACTGGAGCTTTTCCATCAAGCTACTCTAGTTAATTAAAATATGTATAATTGTGTACAAAATTAAAACATAGACGTTTCGGGTTCAGTCCTGAAAACAAACTTAACTTACTATCATTAAAAATGGCAGTCCACGGTATCTGTAAATCGTAAAGTGTAACTTTGTAACAAAAGCCTGTCCCAAGTTGACAGTTGAGTAGACAACACACGATATATGTTCTGGTCATTTCCTTGACATTGATCACAATCAATCATGATTACCGAACGATCTATCAATTACGAAACGACTTTAACGTCGAACGTAACACTGCTTTGACATTTATGCCTCAATGAAAAATGAATGCAATTGTTATAATGTCACTGTCATTTATTTGTAGGCCTTTGATATTTTGAAGCCACGATACCGCCTAATGGAAAGCGTAATGCGTCGTAAATAGGACCAACATATGCCTGTATAGGTACAGGCTATTGGGTCTTGTCTTTTAAAAATCCTAGAACATATGGAACTGTCATTATATGGTACAAATAATTGGCATAAATAAAATTTTTTTTTTTTTAAATCAACACTATCACCTTTGCCTATTTATATATAGATAAACCATATAATTATCCCACTTATCCACCGTCCATTATGGATGGATGAGGCTTTTAAAGATTTTGCCTTCATTCTATTGTTTTTTTCAGCGTTAAAATCAAATGTTTACTTAATTTTGTTGAATCTTAAACTAACGTTTGCTCACGACCGTATTCCGGTTGTCGAACTTACGTTTTTTTTGAGGCAAACGGCGAAATGTACTTGGCAAAAGCTTACATATGCAAATAAGTATCTGTGCAAACAATTTAAAGACGCGGTCGTTGCCTTAAATCTTTTAAACTACTGGCCATTCGCGCCGGCTTCGCGTGACTTAAAATATTAAGTAAATCTGTAGTATTTCTGGAATTGTAAGGGAATTTTTAAGAAAAGTTTCATCAAAATCGACAGGATAGATTTTCATTTATATCAGTTCAAACATGTGTTTTTCCATCGCTTTTAATTCTCTTCAATATGACACGAGTCTCCTCTAGTTATGGCAATATTTAAGCCCAGAGTCAACCACGCTAGTCACGTGTGCAGTTTTCCTGACAATGTTTTGTTTCGTTACATTGATTGACGTTAAATTGTCAACGTCCTATGACGTTGATAATTAAAAAAAATATCAGCGACTATAGGAATATTAAAAAGTCCAAGTTATTTTTAAATAAATAAGTCTACCTTCTAAAGACAGGGTGTGTAAAATTTTAATGTAAATTTACTTTATTCCAAAACTTTTTTCAACGCATAAATTTTTTGGTGCCTGAATATTGGGTCCCGACTAATTTGAGACGGGCGTCGTGTTACCTACCTTCCATTTCGCTCCAAAAATAAAGATTTTGCCACGTAACATATGACTTTGTGAACGAAATATATGCATTTGGATGCGGCTAAAGGCAACCTCGTTTAATTTAAGCACCCGGTTAAGAATTTTATTTTTCAGTTCTCTTAAATAATGCTCGCTATATTGAAGATCCCTGGAGTGTTAAGGACTTGTCATGTCCGTCAGGTTTAAAGAAAGCTCCTTAATCCTCCTAAGGCGTTTTCCTTTTATATTTACAACGAGGATTCTAAAAACAGCTTAGTATTTTATGGCTCCAGCGACCATTTGCGTCATTGTCGCGAGCTTTTATTTAAATTCACTGCGAACGTCACAAAAAAGGTAGATAACAATTCGAGCGAGCAAATTGTCCCACTATGTCCTGAATTCTGCTTTAATTTTGCAGCGCAGAGAGATTGGTAGAGGATGGAAATTGAAAACGGAAATGCAATTAAATATCCCAAGTCTTATATAAACATAAACATTTTTATTTTTTATTTCAATGGAACTAATCAAGGTCCCGCTGAAATCCCGTAATTCAATGTTGCCACGTAATAAAATTTATTTCATTTCAAGAGCTGCGTTATACATCAATAATTAGGATCACACAATCCGATATTGATAATTGTAATTTATGTTCGAGTTTGACGTATTTATTGCTGCTGGTATATAGCTTGATTAATGTTTATTAACAATAAATAATTTTGTAAAAAAATAGTTGAAGCGTCAAAGATCGATTTTTGAAAAAAATCTCATATAAAAACTGTTCTAATGTTTAATTTTAATATAGATTTTTGTGGATATCTAATTTTTATGTCAAATAATACATGTAATAAATTATAATTCGTTCATCTAATCTCTCGCGAAGGACGGTTACTTCATTAATTCAATAGTTATTCATGAACAAATCGCATTTTATTATTAGATTTAATGATAATATCCTTAGTTGATTTTGAATATCTTACTTATATATATGTTAATTTTAGAGTATCCTATCATTCCTGAATCATAATAATATATGTTCCCGATTATCAATCAAATTTGTTCATTCGTATTCGTAAATATAACATGCATTATAACATGTTTTGCCAACATAATGTACATTCACGGCTTCATCAAAGCTGCCATAATTTAAAGACCTTGAACTTGAGCGGCTTATTTGTCGTTCGATAATAATTTATTCAGTTATTCTATATTATTTTTGTACGTGTCGAACGTATTCGCATTTAAATTATCCGCGGCCATGATTTCCTACGTCCAGGTGATCAGTGGCCATACCGTTCAAGTTCACGGTCTCAGTTACCGATGAGTCAATGGCGTCAATGCTATGTTAATTTGAATAATCTGCGTCTAACTATAACGAAGACGTTGATCCCAACGCATCTGTAATGCTAATTTATATTGTGCGCAATTGTATTGAATTGGCGAATATAATTACGTTCGTTGACTGAGTTAGGCTGTAGCATAAAATTGGAAATGGACCAGTACGACTAGGAATCGGATTGATACACCGACGTTTCGTTGAAAAATCTAATGCTATGTTACAAAAGAACCTTCCTCCAGAGGTATTGGCAGAATTCTGTACTGGAGAGCAAGCATTTTTGTAGACGATAGCGATAAATTACCTTAGGGTAACCCTAATGCCTGTTTGCTAGCTAGTTTTGTTAGTACAATATATATGATGAAAAAGTCCCTCTATAGATTGAATCTTTTACTAGTAAAATCAGGCAAATCTTGTATATATATTTTTCTGTACATAATTACATATATAAATTGTAAATTTGTATTTCAATCGCTCATGTAGGTACTTTAAAAAAACGTTCGGGCGACAAGTAAGTGGTAGCCGACAAAAACCAATTCCGTTTGTAAATGCTAGTCAATATTCAAACCAACGAAATGCTAGACGTACAAAAAACTAGCGCGAACGCGCGAACGTTAACAAGGAAGTAAAAGAGAACTCAGTGTGCGCCGGTCCCGATCGGAATTCGTATTAAAACATATATTTATAGAACGTAAATACATGAACCAGTTCAATTGTTAACATTTTATAGGACGAAGCTTTAGAGTTCAAGTTTTGTTTTTTTTAACACACGGAAGCGGTGTGCTAGTGGGCAGCTGCTCTGAGTAGTGGTAAATAGTGATTCCGACGCTTGAAAGCAAACGATTTTTATTGATCTGTTTGATTTTCTTCACTATTATGTACCTTGGTGTCGTAAAGTATACCATTGGACTTAGCACTTCCTGCCTCTAGAGTTCATCAGCCCAAGTGACAACGGTCTTGCAGAGCAGCATTCCGCAAAATGAACGCCGGAAAGCCACCTGTTCTTGTTTCATTCTAGATCGTTCTATTTTATTTATTCCTTGTTGTTTACATTCATTTTGAATTGCCTAGAAATAACTGGTACGAAAGGTTTACAGGTTCACTGGTATTTTGAAACGATATTTTAATCAAAATTAAAATTTCAAATTGCGCGTCGGGATGTTTAAAAGTTTTCGAAATTCTAAATAAAAACCGAATCGAATGCCTAAATAAAAACCATCCCACCTTCTACAGATATTTGCTTTAGATGGAAATCGAACCCACAACCACCGGCTCAGCGATCAGGTTCTTACCACTGGACCTACAGACCAGTCAAATAAGCAAAATGTAGGTATTGTATTTAGATTAACATTTTGTTATGGTCATGGTCAATTCTGTCTTTAAAACTTCCTAAGTCAAGTGGAAGCTTATTTATCAAACTTGAAACAAAATAAAAGAGAATTGTATTGGAGACAATACCTGCCCATTAATAATTCTTACTTACGGGGCTACCTATAGTCCATTGCCACATTTGCAAAATAATAAGGCGATATCCAATTCGTATATTAGCATTAAGGCAGTATAATTCGATGACACCGTGAATATCCGATGATCGTAGAAAAAACTACACGCAGCTGTCGCCCGTGTATACCGCCCTTTTCTTTATTATAATTAGTTTGCTTAAAATGTCCAATAATCACAATAAATTGGCTTGCGTTGTGATGTTTCGCCGCTCTGCGAAGAGCTACGAATTTATAGAATTACATTTCGTACGTAAATGAATGTTCTTTTTTTGGATTCGATAAAAAAATAACGTCCATTAATATTTATCTAACCTACTTGTCTATTTCCATAATTTGTTTTCTGCATTGAATAAAATACAACAGGCGTTAAGATTGCAGTGCAGGTTGAGCCTAGATAAGTTAATACTATCGATATTCTTTTAGAAACTAATACACAAAGTGCATACACGTGAGCGCACATTTTAATGTCTCATAATGAAGCAAAAGAATATGCAAATTGTCTATGACCATCGCCTCGTGATATGGTAACTAATTTTACCGTTACCGTACGTGCTCGCCCCGATACATGCAGAGGGAAAATCAAACGCAAATAGCGTAACTTAGTTACCTAGTTTCATTACGTTGACAAATAAAATGCAGGAATTGATTAAAATCTGGAATGAGATGTAAAGACCGTAATTTTACTGCATTGTACACGTGAAGCGGTATACAATGCGATGGAAATATTAATGGTTTTCGATCTCGTTCACATTGCGACGTATCTTTCGTGTCCTATAAGGTACGATAAAGATGCATTGAGTTAAATAAATAACCCAGCATGAGGTACAAAAACCTAAATATGAGTCTGCGATGTTATGCACGCTATATTTTCGGTGAGGTGAGACCTTAAATCAAATAAAGTTATTCATTTTATGACATTTAAATAAAACATTGGTGGATTAATGGGGCATATTTCGGTAGCAGAAGAATAGGGGCTACTGATGAAGAAAGAAATGAAGAAAAATGAGAAGTTAAGAAGAGACGCTGACAATAAAATGCAATACAATAGTTTTCATTGTTTTAATGAACTGTTTGATTAAAACTATTGACGAATTCCCTATGTGTATATAACCAGTAAATATGAATTTATCACTGCAAAAGTGACACTGAATTGCGTAAACATTTGTTATTAATTATACAGCAAATTTGTGTCAGAAATGTCGACCAAACTTGTTATGGCCTCCGGTGACCAAAGGGCTGGCGACTATTTCGCGCAGAG
>DWDX01005937.1:0-10071 GCA_018245675.1 Agara michaeli | reverse complement strand
GACTTAAACGTAACTGGTGAAATGTAGGGGTGTACTACACTCCTCTGCCTACCCCTTAGGGGATTACAGGCGTGATGTTACGTTATAATTCTAATATCCCTTGTTCAAAAGACCGCACAGTTGACCAAAAGCATGCACATACTAAATCTGTTATTTATTACAAAAATAGTCTACAGAATGATATCGACAAATAAAGACAAAATATAACAAAAAATAATATAGCGAGCGCCGGTGAATATCTCTCTCAGGTTGCCACAGAGCTTTTCCGGATCCAATTCGATTTCCACTCGTTTACCGCGGCGCGACGATGCTGGCTCTGTGAGCCGGTTCCGCATTGAAAAAATAAAATAATTTTATTCATTTGAAACGCTCACTGCAGTTGCTGATAGCAAGCGATAAGTGAAATTAATAAACCCTTGGCTTTTGAATCGATCACCGCTAGCGCTTGATTTTTACGAGAACGTCCGATATATGATTTGTTTTAGATACATTGAAACAAATCGCTCTTATTCATCTAAATACGGCACATCCGATGACGATCCATATACTGCAGAAAGTATAAACATACTTTAGGTAAAGAAATTTAATAAAATTACGAGATGTGTTGTCTGTACATAGCGGTAACAGAAATGCTACAGCTGGATCTCAGCCTCCAAGCACTACAACAATAAAATTTCAACTTTATAAATATACTAGTACGTGCGTTTGAAAGAAATAAGATAAACTTGCACTATTCTCTAAGGAGTTTTATCAAACCGCATTCCGCTTGCCGCTATATATCTGAAGCCAAATAGCAGTTCAAGCGTTATTGTATTCCAATTTAAAGGTTGTGGAAGGACACGCTATAACAGGATGGATTCGAGCTCATTGTTTACAGATTAATGTTAATTAGTAACACTTGCTTAATCGATGTCGTGAACAATTTTAGTTTCGCTTCACAAAAGTTTCACATATTAAAGCACGCAACAGTTTGTTTCTTCTATTATAGGAAAAAAACAGGTCCGTACCTAATTTTGTAAGATATAACATGTACATGGTATTAAAGATTTATATATGTTGCCTATAATTGTAAGAGCAGTTAAATCGCACCAACTAAGCTTAATTAAATAATTGTTTATAAAAACTGCTACTTATGTTGGTGATCCAATAAATAAATATAATACAAAGGTAGATACATGAATGCATTATCATACAGTTATTTTCAACAACCATTGTTATGTTCCTACTCACTCCTGTCAGTTGATAAATGAGTGTGCAATGTGTTGCTCGACTTATTACGTGTGATGTGAACTACAGCGCGAAGTGCTAGCTCATCATATTATATTGTTCTTAAAGATATTAGCTACCTTCTAAGTGTTTAGTTGGACCACATAGAAATCAATTCTTATTATATTAACTATGATTGCGTATGTTTCGTGATGATAACAATTAGATCATCGCTATTAATTCCTACTAAAATGCTTCGTTTCAAACAACAATAAACATTGGGGAGTTTAAAGTGAAGCGATATTCATTATCTGAATTAATTAAGACTTAAACAACAATTAAAGCTTAAACAAGTTGTAACACAACAGCGACTCCATCACGAGATGCCGACCGCCAAAACTTTCAAACAAAGACCAATAAAGGGCGACCCGAGACTATTACAGTTTAGTTAAAAGTCACAAACTTAACTAAATTTGTGTTTCGGAACTCAATTAAAAAGTTAACGTTCAAACTCACTCGAATTTAAGCGAAGCCTCATTCGTTGAGAAATTACCAAATAAAACACTCTACAGCGGAATTGTAGTGGTTGGTGGCCCAGGATATTTTTGCATGTAATTAAAGCGGTATACTTAATGCAGACCATATTTTTTAAGCAATGTCATAACGAATACGCATGTCGACTGTTATATTTAAATCTATTACAGCTGCATCTGTTTGAAGATATATAATTTTAAGCGACAAATATTATTTTACATGAAAAACGTAACATCACGCCTATAATCCCCTAAGGGGTAGGCAGAGGAGTGTAGTAAGTACACCCCACAATTATTTTAAATGAATTTTTTGATAAAAGTGCTTAGAAGCGGTAATAGATTCGATGCGATATCAATGCTCAGTTTAGAATTAGACAGACAAAGCGCACAATCATATCCAATACCAACCCACAATATTTCAAATTCCTTTAAATAAACAACTATTGATTTTGTATATCTCAAATAGTGAGCCCATTTTCAAAAGTCATTCACGTTGATATTTCTAAGCTTAAAATCCAATTCGTTACGCGTAACAAGCTTCCTTAATAGATTATCAGCCTAATTAGTGATTGTACCAATGATAATGTTTAATTATTAATTTTAGCTGTCCAACATCTCTCTAAAAGTTCTAAGTTTTCCCACATTGCTTAAAACAAAATCACAAGATTTCGTTTTCAGAAGTCGATTTTTTAGATTAAATCTTCGTGTCGAGTTTAAGTTGAGACCGCGGTTGTCTCCTTTTATCCGCCAGATCTTTTTCTTCAGTCATAAAAGTGCACTAAAATGAAAAGCTATTGCAAAAGAAACGTAAAAAACCTTTCTAACGCCACAGGGACTTTGATCAGTAGTCCGCGGGGTTTTTCCTAAGTAAAAGTTATATAAGTTTTATTATAAGCCATGTTTATATGCTCGAAAAATAGTAAAAACTTTGCTTTGTCTGCACCTCTGTGTTTAGTTTGTGGCATTTTAGGGTATCGTGGGTAAGCACCTGAGAGTCTTTTCGGATATCCAGTTATTTCGTCTAAATTTAGTTTAGACTTTAGAAAACTGGAATCATTGGAGCTTTCCAAAATGCTCACTAACTCCAGAATTCTGCCACTAGGCACGTGGTCCGCGTGCCTGACTATTGCCTTAACGCTTGTCATTCTGAGATCACACCGCTAGTGTAACAGTCAAAAAATAAAAAATATTGATGATGATACGACTAAGGAGATAACATAAGCTAAAGCGAAAATAAGTTTATACTAGGCATCTCAAGTACAAAAGGGTTTGGTAGTAACAAGAATTTAGGTAAGGTATCATGTGAAAACGCGATGTATATCCTTCAAAGGATGGACACAAAAACTAAATATTTCACTGTTAAAATGAGGACCCTCTGAGGTATTTCATTAAAAGGGTCTCGGTGTCACAGTTAAACGGTGAGTAATATATTATAGCCTATTAGGCTTTGTAGGTGGATATTCACTGGCTTTGTGAGGCTTTAAAATCATTAGCGACACTTCTACTTACGTTAAAAGACAATGTTGAATATGATCTATTTAAGTCTCCCCTTTATTATACTTACATTTATGTATATGTTTTATTGTTTTTGCTACAGAGCAAGGTACTCATTTGCAGGTTGTATAAATAGAAGTGATGCGTGAAAACAAAATCACGACTAAATGTTTTATAACAAAACGCGGCAAATATGAATTTCTATGTATAATACATTTCCAATGAATATGCCTTAAAAAATATTTAGATCGACCTCCACAACTGGCAGAGAAATCGCTGAACATACATAGAAAAGATAGGTACAGGCGAACATAGAACCTCGTCATTTTTGAAGTCGATTAGAAATTATAAAAAATGTTAGTTATCTTGATATTCCCTAACGGGGATATCAAGATAACATTAAATGATACACTTTATGCAAAACCACAATCTCGAAATTATCCTCAAAATATAAATTGGATAAACCTGTGAAAGCCGCTGGCTTGAAGGAAAAGAATACCGTCTACCAAAAACGTTTTCACTCAGTTTCATAACAACAAAATATTCCTGACAGGAGCTTTAAATTCCCCATATTCTCTTGAGACGACGACGTGGCTGGAACATTTTCCCCCCGATATTTTCATAAGAATATAGTGGTTTTGGGTTGCGCGCCGACAAATTGAATCAAGACATAGATGCCCTCAGTCCTCTGTACCGTAAAAATAAACGAACCCTTTTACATGTCATGACTGAAGGGTTATGAGCGTTTTTGATTCACGTAAGGCACGAGTTTAGTATGCACACCTCATAAAGTACGAGTGTGTACAGAAATATGCTACTTATACATATGTTATTATTTAACGTATATGGATATTGAGTGTGAAATAAAATACACTAAAAAATTTGATAAATAAAATAATGCGGGATTATGCTCAGAGCGTAGTTAGACAAATCAAATTAGGGTACGTGAAATTTCAATACACTGTCTCTCCAATAGGCTTGATAAGTTCAAACAAGCTGCAAATTCTTACAAAACCGTATAAAAATTTGAATATACTTGAGTATTCTGTTCGTTGATTGATAACATTGGCTCAATGGTTAAGCTGTCGTTTTTTGATTCGACTATTTCCTTATTATCTTCACCATTTTCACAATGCTATTAGTCTTTTATACAATTAAATGAGTACAAATAATGTTTCATACAATCAATCGTTTTAAATTACAATAATATAGATGATAACTTAAATGTATCACAAATAGGTGATTATTTTCGATTGAACAATAGACCTACGGATTATTACAAAGTCTTAGCGACAGAATTTTTAAAATGGAGCCTAAATATAACATTACAATATTATTAGAGTGAAGTACCTACGGTTCATCTCCCTCGCGACTCGCCTGCAAATTGAATCATGTCTCCACATTAGCCTTCACCTTGCCGACGTTAAATTTATGCAAAACTTGTAAGTACTAGACAGTTGCGACTGGTACTTGTATGTTAGTTACACGTAATGTATTGTACCGTAAATATCTTGTAATGCAACATAATATAGGTACGAACAGTATGGTTGCTGATAGCACATCATTTGTGAGGAAACTCTGAAGCGCCCGTCTCAGTTCTCAGTGGTAACAATGCCTACGTGATCACCTTCTGTCTTGTGGTATCCTCTGTGTCCTGTTGCTAGTTATTAGGTCAGTAAACTACTGGAAGTAGGAATATTGCGAGAAAAATTAATCGGTTTGGAAATTAAACATCTCGAACTTTATATTCATGTTCTTGGTTAATAAAAATAAAATAATGCAGTTATTGGTTTTTGTGAGATCATGTGAGAATATCAGCGCGAGCAAACAATCTAGTATTAAGCCACCTATTCCATTGTGGGTCTTAAACGTAACCGGCGAAATGTGGGGTGTACTACACTCCTCTGCCTACCCCTTAGGGGATTACAGGCGTGATGTTACGTTTTTTTTTAAAAGCTAGTATTACATATACGGTAATAATATTACATAGTATTCTTAAAACCTAGGTCATCTTCGTGACGGCCTCGTTATGAGACTTAATTATGTAGATATAAGGAAAGATCGTTATATAATAAGTCATGTATATGTCATAATATTCTCGTTTGCAGACGCGTATACGGGTGAGGAGAGGTTTCATTCAAGGAAGGCGCAGATGCGTTTCTTTAGTCTCTTGGCTCCGGTGATTATACTAGAGTCACTACGATGCTTTAGACTGCCATAATTACATGGATATGTATATTACCTTTTTTATTCATACATTTTATTCAATCATAGAAAAGAAATTTTTTTTTAGATTAATGTTATAACTGAGATTAGTTTAATATAATGTTGTTTTTTATTTTAACGGAACTCTAACTTTATTTTAACAAAATTTACGTGTAAGTACCAGCATACAAAAATATTGAATAGTATATTTTTTGTGCGAAAACTGTTATTAAACTAACCCGCTAATAAATCCCTTTTGGCTGAAGGTTGCGGGAAAGAGAATAGAATCAGGGAGACACGAGCGTTGACAAAGGATTTGTTAAATATGTCCCAAATGCTTCAGAATATTCGGGTTAGGGGATATATGAGAAATATTGTAATTTTCGTCTAGCTATTTCGCTTTTTAAGTGGGTGTATTCGGTAATTTTTGTCTAGACGAAGATTTTATAAGACGCTTTTCGATAAATATTACGTTACGTTTTATAAATAGAATTCGAATACAAATTGTGATGTTCAATCGGCTTATTAAGGCTTGAAATTACCTCAATCACGCAAATGACACGTCTGGAGCAACATTTTTATAATGAGCTATACAGACATTTTTCTATATTCTTCTATATCTTGGGATATTTGTTATATTTGAATTTCTCTTACAAGGCTTCTATACTGCATTACACAACAGTAACAAATTGTATTAGGTATACCTAATGTGACATATTTGAACGTAACGAAACGTTAATAATTTTTTGGAGATAGTTACCAATGATTTTAATTACGTTATGCCGGCATATCCGCGCCACGAGCGATTCAATCTTGTAATGTAACAAATGATAAACTCATAAGTTACAAAGTATCGCAAAGTAGAGCCGGCAAGTTCGAAACAACTTGTTGATAGCAACAGCTGCGTAAATGTTGTTTCTGTTAATCCAGTCTGCTGTATCAGCTTAGTCCGTGGCGGTGGCTATACTCGCTCTTTCCTGTTATATTCATAACTATACTTATCTTCTTATTTGGAGCTTCAGAACACAACAATACAACGTTAGCGGAAATAAGCAATACGTACAGTGGTGGATATTCCACAGTTCACAAATTTACAGAGAGTTCACATATAGCACTGATAAACTTAAGAAACGAAGAACACAATTAAATTATCAATACTAATATTACAATTGCCAAAATAACATTGCCTAACAACAAGATCGATTTCGTCTAACAGCCATCTGTTGTTCTAAGTCGAGCATCTAAGTCGATTGTGGTGTTATTTTATGCGGGGATAATTTGAAGAAATGTTTTTCCCTGTCCCAAACAAAGGTAGGCTTGTCTTCTTTGACATTACCAAATTTAAATTGATTTAATTTTCATTACGTCAGCTGCCGAAATACATATGTATAAAATAAATTTGTCGTATGAACCAAAGACTTCACTTTTATTTCCGTGTAAATATAGCCGACATTCAATTCGAATGTCCACGTTTATTGCATTCTACCAAGTTTCTTAGGAATGTCTTTACGGCGTCTTATTCTGTAGAAAGTGTCCGCTATCAATAGTTGTCGTGAGGAAGACGCCGCGATCGTTTATCACTCGGTATTTGTTCAAAATGAATGCCTTTTCTCACTGCCGCTATTAATCATTGGGTCTTTATAATTCCTATGCTTTGTAGTCTCTCAAAAGGTTAGGAAAGCAATAACAGGCTGTTTAGAATAATAAGTGTAACTTTGAATTTTTTTCAAGTAACATTTAATAAGGACTGGCAAATGTTTTAATTTAACGAGATTCATAACTCATTTACCGATTCTCTATTAATTACCAAACTCTTTCTAGAATGATAACAGTGAACACTAAAATGTACCGTGCAAGCTTAGTATTAGTTGGCCGAATAGTACACAAACCTTGGAGACTTTGGTGGAGAACTAATACCTGACGACGTTCAGATTTTTTAACAATACTTTGAAATTTAAAAAAACAAACAAATTTCAATTTTTTTTCTTACAAAAACATTACCTGAAATGCGTTTCAGCACGATCAATCCGTATCGGTCCTTAAATTAACGATGGCAATTCCTCATTCTAATCTTTAGCTCCGAAGTCAACTAGAAACAAATTGCTACTATTTATTATGAGTAATTTTTATACAGTGCAGTTACAAAGGAATCAAAAACAAATAGGGCTGTCAATATATCTTAAAGCATTATTTGTTCTAATACATTATACTAGAACGAAATGATGAATGTAAAAGTAAGACCAGGTAAAAAATACGAGTAGGTACCTTTAGAGGTCAAGCCTGTGTGACCGCTTTGACGAAGGTCAGAGAGGCGAAAACAGGTTGTCAAGAAATCTTTAGACTCTTCCTACCCCTGTGAGAAATAGGCGTGACAATATAAATAAACATTCAACTAGCCGAATACATAAATTATTCGATAGAAATATACGATGCTTCCGATTATTAGCTTACAGAATTCAAATAATTGTGCTCATGTTCAAACAATGGTGAATAATCATAAGTATTTTTTACTCGTATGTTTTGTGAACTTTGTTCGAAGATACCATTATTTCATATAAAGTAATATTGGTACAATAAGTTTGGCAGTATGGATGTCAATGTATTCAAAAGTGATTCGACGTGAGGGTGGTATTTTAGAAAATTTCTTCGTAAAAATATTATTATTCAAAAGTTTTTAAAATAATTTGAAGTAACATCCCTAACAACGTTATATAAAAAGGGCATTTTTAAAACTCTCCTTCTGTCATCATGATGAACCAATTACGAGGATAAATGAACCGAAATGAGTTGGAAACGGTATCAAGATCTGTTTGTGTAAAGTATACTGAAACTTTTAATCACGGCAACATTAAATGAGCTAGTTTGATTAAATTTTCCATTAGAAATGAGGCTCAGTTATCGTTCGGGTAAATTCAGGAATTCCAAGAAGATAAAAACTTCTAGCGATAAATATTGTTACCTACTAGTGAACTGCCTAAAACCGTTGATTTTCAGACCATATTTTTTGTTAGTAATTACAATTACATTACATTAATGCTTTATGTAAAATGCTTTTTTGCAGATAGGTATACCTATAAGTTAGTTAATTTAGTTACACACATTTCTTTATATACACAACGACTTAACGGTTTCGTGATATAATATAATGAATGAAGATTTTCTTTTGAATATATCTAAGATACGTATATACAAGATCTGTAGTTTTACTACGTTCGTGCTTAAAATGCTTATTCAGATTTAAGAAAAACAAAGACACTGGATGTTGTTAACGGCTTGGTACTTCAGAAAACGTTTATGACTGTCGCCGCGGCGAGACGAGAACAAAGACAGACAGAAAATTGGACTGCTCGCTAGATAACATAAAAAGTTTGCAAATAATCTGTATACATATTATATACGTTTAATTTTGTTGGGACGTAAGCGATTGCTCATATTAAATAGTGTGTTAAATATTAAATAGTCATTTCACTTAATAATATTGCGTGAATCATAAATAGCAAACAATAATAAAAAAGAATTCTTGTGGTATACATTATTAATTATAGCAAATTGTACAAATTGCTAGTTACATTAATGCGAAATAAATTATACGTTAACAAATTTAAAAAATAATACTTTTACACAAATACGAACTTAAAATAACATTTAAATTTACAAGCTACATATCTACTGAAAATTATGTTTTTTCAAGGCGCTATCCAATTTAAGTAAAAAATTAAAATAACTAATATATGTAAAGAAATAGACATCTTTTTTTAAAATGTATGGCAAAAAGAAACTGCAACATTATATAATGTATAAGTAAACATTTTAATATGTTCCAGCTTCTAGTAAAACCGTAAACTAAAGTACGAAACGCTTAGGTGGGTGTATACACAAAGATAGAGCGCTCGCTACCATTTCGGTCTCCTGGCGATTAGCATAAAGGTCGCACGGCTAACCTGGGATACTACAGCAAATAAACCGGACCAAATAGGCCTTAGCTCTGAGGAATGTTATTTGACCCTCTGAAGCAACAAAACGGTAATACTCCACGAATACTTGCTGTGCACGAAATTTGCCTGGACAGTGTTTTCATTGTGACGTTCGGGTTAAAAGGCTTTTGTAAGCTGATATATCCAAACACTACACACACTAATTTAGGTACTGATGCGTGTGACGGTGAGCTTAGCCTTACATTTATTTATACATGATATTGGAGTATTTATAAAATATTTGCTAATGTGCAATTTCAAAGCAATTTAGTTTAAATATAAGGTATCCCTAAAATTTCGAATCATAATATACATACATGTGTAACTTGTAATTAAACTTTATGAATAACTTGGAACTTAATTAGCTACGTCGGACCGCAGAATGTTGGTTTCTGTAAATTAACGACTTGTATCACAACGTATGGGTAAACGTTATACGAGACTATGTTCGTTCACTACGCACCATATTCCATTGTTGGAAACAAATGGAGTATTTAAGTTTATTGTTATCATATAAAATCATATTAAAGCACCTTTTGATATCACCTAGTATACAATTATGCATACTAAGCAGTTATCTTTATAATTGACTGCCTCGTTGGTCGGGCGGTTGCTAGCGCGACTGCCGATCGGGAGGTCCTGGGTTCAAATCCCGGGTT
>DWDX01005936.1:0-10072 GCA_018245675.1 Agara michaeli | reverse complement strand
CACACACACACACACACACACACACACACACACACACACACACACACACACAAATCTTTCCTCTTTATAATATTAGTCTTTATATTATAGATTGGCTGGAAGAGTACATTTTATGATTTAATTTACAATCGTCAAGTAATATGTTGCAATGTTAATTTCAATATCGTTATTTCAAATGGTGGCTTTAAAATTTAGCTATTGATTTACGTACTTGAAAATGTTATTTTTGTTCTTCTACTACAATTTTTTTGGCACCAGATACAGTCGAGTTCACACCAAATTGAGTCATTGAGCATTTTTTCGTGACTCTACGCGTAAGTTCTCACGCGGACATCAGATTGTCGCGGCAGTGGGTAGGGGACCAAGAAATGTTAATATGGCGCAAGGTACGAACGGACGGAGGTACTGCGTGGTAATTATAGTTTGGTAGATATTTATTTATTCTATCTTATTGCTCTGTCGAAATGGACCAATTCCACGATAATTGACATTGACATTTCAGAATTTTACCATTATTTACTTTCAAGTGACAGCGTTCATTACGTAAACAAACTTTCATAATTATGAAGTTTATGTTACTACTACTCCCTTATATTGCGCGGGATACGCTGTGCGCCACGTTACTTACGTTGCTCGAGAGTTCAATGGGGCGTTAAGAAAACCTTTGATAGGCACTTAATCTCAAATTACTCGATGTGTTCTTGTGTTACCCTTTAGCTACTGGCAGTTGACATTTTGTTAAAAAGGTTTACGACCGCTAGGTTTAATATTTTTGCATTTTTACACAAGCGAATTTAGACAGCTTTATGTATACGGATGAGGATTACAATAGGAATAAGTACAATAGATGTACTCTAAAAAAATATTTTCTTTCGTTGTCATTAAAATTTCGTGTTATGAGAAGGAAATAACGATCCCACCGAATATAACATCGGTGGTTATGGATATTGATATTCGGTGAAATATGATTTTTTTAAATTCTAAATTTACCAAACATACCATCTGCTGTGCACTTAGATACTTGTAGTTTATGAGTAAGATGTCGGCATCAAACGAGCGGCCGTGGGCCGAGTACGTGTGTAATGCCACGATCGCCGCGCGCCGATAACAATAGATAAACATTTGGGAACTTGCCTGGAATACTATACCTCATGTTGCAGCTTACATATTATACCTACCATCTTGTTTTCTAAATTTTAGTTAGACGTTGTTGAACATGACCATATTGTTGATACTTTAGTATACGTAGAATACATTTTATAAATAAAAGGCATCTTTATAAGTAAAACTTAATAGGTATAAAATTACACCCTTGTTTGAAAACTCATATAAACGTTTGCAGTATTTTACCATAAACTTCTTTGTTAATATTGATACTAGCAGGTGTGCATGGGGTAGAAATACTAACTTCGTGTGTTTTCCGCAAATCATTATTTATATTATTTACATTATTTACATTAATTCTTTGTCGCGAAAAGATTTCAATCTTTTTAATTTACATAGGTTTTGTACAAGGACGTAATTTTGATGAAAACTAGATAGATGTTGCATAGAATCCTGACTTTAGGACTATTAACATAAATTTCCTGACTTGAAAGAAGCTTAAATATTCTTACTTAGCCCTGCGAAGTATGAACATGTAAACTTTATAATGTTTGAAATATAGAAAATAAATCAGTAGATAATGGCATTGTCGTTAAAATTTTATATATTTTTTAGATATCAACGATACTTTTGTGTCCTTACATTTTATAATTATATAAAAAAGGCAAAAAAATATATTAGAAAATTTATTCCATTATTACTATTAGGCATTAATGGGCGTAAGAGGCAAGAAAAAACGCGTGATGATTCCGAAGTCGACCTCGGAGGCACTTTACGTACCTATGCCTCGATCAAGTAAACGAGGTACACGCCCGCGCCCGCGCGAGGCTTCATGTCATGTTTTTATCCGCCTAAGGCCTAATTTATACTGTACAACGATTCGGTGATTTACTGCAAATACAACAGGGGTATTTTTCAGTTTTCATAAATCTTTCAATGTTAAGATCCTTAAAGACTGTAAGGACAAAATGCATTGATGAAGTCGGGAAATTAGTATAGCTGCCCCAAAATAGCCGAAGGACCTAAACAATGCTGTTAAAATTAGAGCGTCGGAATATGGGAAATCTTAAATCGACCGTTCTTTCGTTGATGTACCGCCAAATAATGATATGACTTTTTACACTAGAATCTGTCTAGTCCGGTCGCGGCCTTAGTCCGTCTCCATACGCTTGTTATCTTGTTACCCAGGCTCGCAGAGATAGTGTCTTTTTGTACAGATGCACTCAATATATGGACATCCCCGAAGAGGATTCTCTACGTTAAGTTTTTGCAATTCAAGCAGTAGTTCCGAATTCAGGCGCCGATAACTTTCCGCTACTTAAGTCGCGTTGCTATTCTTAAGTTAGCAAGTGGCGCTCCAGAATGGTAATGTAGTTGACGTTGTGCAGTTGTGATCAAATATTCCCGCTGTCTCATTTCATTGAAATCTTTTTTTTAGTTGTAGTTACCTGCGCAGCTTTATTTAGTAAGTTTTTTTAACCCCTTGCACCTAACTAGAAATTATCGTCCAAATAAAGAATGATTTTTGGGTCAGATTATTTTTGGGTTCATTTTATATTACGAATTAGGCCTTGTAACTGCAGAGTATAGCTGCGGCGCTTGTGTGAATATTTTTTAATTATATGTTAATTACGAGCCGTCAAGCATAATTTTCTTTAAGCCCGTAACCCCGTTGGTATAAAGTTCTATTAGAGTCGTTGCTATTCCGCATTAAACTCATAATAAGGAGCAAGGCGACAGCGACGGCTGAAATCTTTTGTAAGAGCGCAAGCACAAGAAGTCTAGGGGCTCTCATTGCTAAAAATGTAAAAAATATTTTTCTCTACAACGCCGCTTACACACAGCCGCCCGGCTCGCCCACCGTTTTCCGCTAAGTTAGATTCTCATTACTTTTCTTTGAAAATAAGTTAGCTTTTATAAACGACCGGCGACCGAGGAAGAAAACTCTATTACAATGATGGCTTTTGACTGGGGTGCTCCGTGTTCCGCGTCGAACCCTTTCAGTTGGGTTTCTTTTATTCTCAAACAATTACAGCGCATTACGGAACTCGGATAAAGAATTTTGAACGTATAATGATAAGGCAGATGGTCGTTGCGGTGGCTTTGCATCGCAAGTATCCCTTAAGTCGGCATGCAAGCTAAGGCTCAGATGATAAAATTAATTATTAAATTTATTGAGGTGTTCGTCTTTCTCGCAGTTGCGTTGCTTTTGTTATGCGAATAATCCTTATTGAAAGTGGATTTTTAAACGATATGATGAACAGTGCATTAAACAAAACCCTTAGGACCGTACTTAAACATAGATTATTTGCATATATTTATGGATGCTTTCTAATTCGATTTCAACTGTGCTCTTGACACAGCATAATGATTATATTTACTGTTATTACAGTTAACGTTCAATAAATACCTAGTCAATAACAATTACAAGAGAAATATTAATGTATAATAGGAACAATCGATAGCGGTAATAAAATTTTACGTCCACTATGCCAGCGTGTATTAGACAGCTACACAGAGTAATCATCGAATTAACATGAATAGTTGTCGAGATCTGACAGATGACTCGTTCAATAGAAACATCCGCTCTCGAAATCGCCCTATAAGCTGACGCAATAGATATCTCCTATAAATAATGAGCCTATTGAGGTAGTAATTTCAATCGACTCTAGATAATGCGTACCTTCGCAAGAGGTCGTGGTTCGAGATGCGAAAAAAGTAAAAATTCGTACAAAGAAGCCCTTCGTAATGCCGTGTAACTTTACGAGTAGCTTGGAGTTACCGCAGGTAATTCTTAAAATGTGCCAACGTGTTATTGTAAATAAGTCGAAATCAATCGTTGATTGTGTCATTTTTCATTTATTCAGAGCAATTTAAATACATTGGCGGGTCTGGTGTTCCAGTGGTTAGCGCCATGACGGCTGGGCCGGATGCTGTGGGTTCGATTCCCATTCAGGACCAATTTGTTTTATCTTGCTACCAAATGACCAAGTGTAAGTTTTCCCTAGATATTTATTATTATAAATATGTATAACGCTGTGGTTATTTCTGAGCTTTACAGAAATCCTTATATACGAATAGAATACATTGTAAACGAACGTATATCACTGTAAAGACTTTGCAATTTACAATCATTCTAGACTCGTAGACTCTACTTCGCTGTTGCTTTTTTCGGTGGCAGAATACGTGTCGGTGAATGCGTAATACTTTAAGGCCGTCTTTTACTTTGAGATTATTGCGGTTTGTTTCTGCCATTAGCAGGCGATGATTGCTGGTTTCTCCGGTGTATTGTTTTTCGCGAACACTCCTACTGATGTCTTTCACTAATGTCTAGGAAGTGCGCGTACTCTTCCGCATTTTAAATTATCCGTCTGTGCATAAATATTATAATTTCAGTATACTTTTTTAATATCATCCTACAATTCTTTTATTCGCTTACTTATTTTGACCATAATTTGTTTTAAGTATTTTTATTAGCAATCAATAAATGAGAAAGTTTTATCTGTCTATTTAGGTATGTTATCATTGTAAAGAATGTATGGTGGATTGAAATATGCAAAGTGTGCGCAGTAGGATTTTTTCATTAAACTGAAAATGCGGTCGTCTAATTTTCTGCAGTAGGTAGCCTACATACAGGAAGAAATTGCGACGCAGACGACCCGCTGGCTATTGTTCACCTCAGGGTAACGTCTTCTATTGTGAAAATGTTTTCTAGTGCCTTATTATGTTTTCTAAAATATTTCGTGCGAACAATTCACCGTCGCGTACGGAAGAGGATTATTTTGGGGGACAATGAGTGTACAATGTAGCTGTCGCTAACGATAGCAATTTGGTAGTAACATCGGTTGCCGCGATTTGCATAGCGCATTCGCTAACAAGACACGTTCGAATACAATTGCGTTCGCGAAAGAACCCTACTCAAACAACCCATTTCTATTTCGGCTCGCAAGCTCTTGTTTAATGTTCGGCCCGTACAACCGCGTCGGCTAACACTTAACGCTTTTTGCATACGAAAACGTCCGACGTTTACCTCCGAGTCACTTGTTATTGCGTTACTCCGTATTCAACCCGGGCGGAGTTGAAGGTCTTCTCTCTGGTGAGATAACGAACATCCAGTTCATAATATTCGCACGCTCTTGCTTTAGCAGTGTATAACATTTTATCATCGATTTGAATGCTAGTTAAATACGTTATTTAAAGTAAATACGTTTATATACAATTATTATATTTCAAAATATATACGTACCTAGTTATTCAGATAATTTTACGCCTAGATGCGGAAAATACAAATACAAAATACTTGTCCGGGGTTAGAATTGAACCCAGAATATTTGGTTCAACAGTGAGACTCTCGAATCACCTCCCCAACACACCAGGCAATAGCTTTGATAAGTCGTTATCAAATGCTTGTGTATAAAAAAAGCGATTGTACTTAATCCGGGAGTTAGAATGTTGACAAGAAATGAAGACCGTCTAATATAAAAAAAGTCACGGGTATTTCATTCCATTAATCTACGTCATGTTGAATGTATTTATAACAAAGCTAGCACTTAATAACTCAAGTCGTACCGTGATGGGGCCTCAGCACAACCAGTGAAACGTCTAATCATTGTGTGGGTTGCCGTAATTGAGGTGGAGAATTGTTCCTTTCCTTTTATCTTAATTTATTCATTTTGAGCGCAGCGATCGCTAATGCTGCTGTGACCGCTTGTCAGTTTCAATAACAAGGTGCACTTCGACGGGCTATTCCACCTGTTGCCGCGATATTGTTATAAAAGAAATTGTATTCTTATTACATGCCAACGACACCGGGCCTTTTGTGATTCACTCGCCGCATTTAGCAGAGTCGGATATCGATGAAACGTCCGTTTATCACTGATCCGGTGTTTTATAATTAGTGACAAATTGTCTCCGTTTTGGGGAAATAATTAGTGAACTCCTCCGTCGTTGCGTGACTAGCGCGGTGATGGATAGCGTGCCTCCGATATGATCGCCGGCTGCCGCCGAATTTCATGAGAATTTTATTTACAAGCCCAAGGCGCCCGCTGGATACTCACTTGTAAATTATCGAATTATACTGAACTCGACAGGGCGTAGCTGTGCGTGTTTATTTAATTTAAGAAGCGTTTTGTTCCTATTATCACTACTTTTTGTTCTGTCTGCTAGACGGTGGGAAACTACTTTGTTACCTTTGAGAATAAACACTCATTAGTAAATAGGATACAGAAAAAAAAACACAGACTTAATCCAAGTCTAATTATGTTGTAGAAATAAAATTTTTAAGTTCAAATATTCATAGATTACGATTCGAGTAAAGTATGTAGGGTATTGGACTAGCGTCTTGTATGTAAATTGTGATGTGGCATTTCCGCATAGTTGGTAATTATAGATAATGTCGCGTCACAAAGTATCAAAGAGCATTCGTGTACGTCGTGGTGAGCAAACACCACGACATACCCTTTTGGAAGCGCCGCATGAATGTTGTTACACAATGTACCGAGAGCACAACCACAAGCACGAGATTTCCAGCACAAAGTGCATCTGATCGGAGACGAAATATATATCGCGCAACTGACACATTGAAATTTTTTACCACCTTTAAGAGAGTTTAAAAATGATTATGTAAGGACTGTTCTTCATCTATTTTTATGGAAAATGCGTGTTTAGTGTAAAATACATATGTTTTGTTCAGTGGCAAGCAAAAAGTTATCTAGAAAACGCGTGGCGTTTCCTTTTTTAAAAATTATAATTCATATACCGTCTCTAATATGACGCTAACACTTTACGTATTTAAGAGTTTAAAAGTAGTTCCTTTTTGTGTTTGAATATTCATGAATTTATTTCAAACAATAACTTAAATATAGCTTACAAGGCATCATCTGATATTGTTTTCTTGAATTAAGTTGGTAGGTGCAAATAAAAAGGTTAAAACAATACTAGAACAAGGTCTTTTAAATGTCAATAGTATTAAATTACGAGGCAATCTATGTTGAGTCACGAATTCTACCATATCAGATAACAGCAACAATTTGTCTATTGCCACTTTAAGCGTATACGTTTGTTTTAATGAGGCAAGGTCAATCTATGCCTCATTGAAACAAAATAAAAAGTGACCTCGACTGAAAAGCGCCGTTAGACTTCAAATAGTAACAATGGATCTATCTATGTCTTTTAAAACATTGAAGTGGAAGATGCATTCTCATAATATTTCACTTCCATGTAAGTGAAACAATCAGATTTGGGTCAGAATGATGACAATATAGTCGTTTATCTGCGAGCGCGATCGCCGCGGTCGGCCACGAACAGTTTTTGCCGTACGGCGCGGCGACGGCGCTAAGTTATGGCGCGTCATGTTGCTAGAGACGCTCGATGGGTCCCGAAAGAATTATTGCAAGTCGCGTTGCATCTCCCGTTTCGCACGCTTGCCTCACATTGTTATTAAGTTCATAGGTCGCTTTGTTTATGATTCAACGCTTTCGAAAGGTAACACGGCGGGCCGCGAGCGAAAACAACGCTTGGACGATGCCGATGACATACAATTGATAATATAGATATTGCACTTGACCCTTGTCCCGTTATTTTTTACAGATATTGAGATATCCACGGTGGATAAAATATTACACTAGCTCGATGACTTTAGCGTTGACGCAGAATCAAACACAATGAGATAAGTTGATCTAGTTTACGTTACGATTCAAAAAATTATGGCCTATTATGCATGTACGTAGCGAAAAATTGTGCCAAGGATTAGTAAATAAATCTAGTAGTTATTAAAACCTAAAACCGAGTGGCATTTAGACAGAGTCGTCTGGAATCATAAGGTCATTCATGATTGCCTTCTTAATGTCCGATTGCGCGAAAGTTTAGTCACGCCGGCACACAAATACTAATGTTGGGGCGACATGCCGGTTGCGAGCACGACAATTCACTTTCGACAGCAGTCGTGCGCCTCTCGGCCTACGAGCGCAGGACGCTTGCCACAGCTGGTGCGCTATCTGGATTGTGATCAACGACCACCGTCACAAGCTGGTTACGTATTACACCTTACTGATGTAAGCAACATTCGTGTCCGTACGAGTAAAAACGTCTCATTAGTGATATTTTCGCGTCACGTTACCGCTTTTTAGAAAGCTTCTGAGTTATTGCGTATTAATATTATTTTTTTTAGAAAAATTAACTCTACCAAAACATTTGCAAAACTTGATAAATAGTTGGAAAAAGAAGCATACTGTTTTTGTTTTTTAAAATCAATTGTTATCGGCGTGGTTTAAGGGAAAACCTTTGTCATATTATGTAGGTATATCAAATGTTTGACAGAAACATATGTGTTATTTAAAATCATTAAAATATTTTATTTTAACACCTTTCTCGGCTTGCGCAACCTTACGAGGTCAGTTGAATAATAGATTTGTTGCAATAACCTGGTTAGCTTGTTTCTTGTTCTTTCTTCTGGTTCCTTGTGGATAGCTAAACTTCTCCTATATTGTTATAGAACGTTAGTATACGGTTAATATAAATTTCCAGATATATTTATAGATTTATGCATTCTATAGGTATTGTTGGTATTTTCGTATCGGTATCGTTTTGAGTCAATAAAGCCTTCCATCGTTTTGTTTTATCGACAATCCAGGAAACCGTATAGCGCACTTTTTCCTTGACAGGCCCGTGAAACGGAGAACCAATAAAAAGTAAATAACCTATAGATGGGCATTGTAATTGGTCAAGTCAAAGCTCTAATAAAATCTCGGCAGTGACTACGAGGAATGTCGGGGTAAGTTGATCCTCTAAATGAGTGAAGAGGAATCTCGCCCGTTCGTGGTCACGCGAACGAACCACCTGACACCGACACTACCCTTTGTTATTTTCTTGTAGCACGATCGGATCTTGTTCGGATTCCAGATTTATTCCTTGTTTGATTCATTTAGTTACGGCATGGACAAGTGCGGTGGAGTCCCCCGTGCTTTTAGTTCGTTTTTACTTGCGTTCGTAACGGAATGACGCCGGTTTTTTGGTATGCGATTGAATGAAAATCCCAGCAACGTAATGGGAGCATCTCTCTGCTGAATGAAGATCCGTTTGAATTACATATTATTCTTATACTCATTTATTTAAAAAATGTATGTTAAGTACTATATAAACGCTTTATCGCTTCGTCATGTTCTGTAATTGTATTACTCGTAGCTTGAATGGAATTGCACAAAGAGTTCTTAGAAGTAAATTCGCGTTGATTTAATATATGTTTTGAAAATATTTTGATGTCGCAGAATTTATTATGTACAAGTGTAATGTAAGTTATAATAAAGTTAATACAATAATAAGCGATACTTTTATCATCTCTAATTACTCTTGCACTTGTGCAACCTTAACATTTTTTATGTCTATATAAGTTAAATTTAATTGCCTTCAGTGCTTTTCCATTATTCACAAGTATCTTATAGTCGGCCAATAAAGTATTTATTGATTTCCCCTTTACGTCTGATCTAGATATTGATTTAACTATTCACTTTTGCGTTATGTAAGTTTAACAATATTAGTCCTGGTTTATACCATAATGATTTGTGCATTATTTGTTTTAAATGTAAAACATGATCTGGGTAAAGGGTTTCGTGCATCGTACATTTATTTTAATGAACATATTTATTTGTGATTGCGTATTTTGAAAGAGAGGTGTCATGCGATTTAAATTCGTTTTGTTGATAGCGTTGCGGCTGTAGTTTCAAATGGGGTGATTTGTATTCATGACTTTTGGATAACCTATATTTAATCAAATTAAATCATCAATAAGTATAAAAGTAAATAGTGAATTAATGATGCAGTTAAATATATTTTACTTGAACATAATATATATTTAAACAGTACCTAGTTATAATTTCGACATTTGTAACTTAGTTTTGACTGCCTCGTTGGTCGGGCGGTTGCTAGCGCGACTGCCGATCGGGAGGTCCCGGGTTCAAATCCCGGGCTGGGT
>DWDX01005935.1:0-10073 GCA_018245675.1 Agara michaeli | reverse complement strand
AAGAATGGCAGAAGAAGTAGCCTATGTTCATCGCAAGACCCTCAAGTATTTATATATGAAATTTCATCACAATCGGTTCAGCGATTTGGCCGTGATGGCGTCACAGACAGACAGAGTTACTTTCGCTTTTATAATATTATATTAGTATGGATTTTCAGAGGTGTGTGAATTCTACAAATCCGCACTCGGTAAACGTGGTAGACTATGGCCTAAATCCCTCTCAGTGCCAGAGGAGACCCGGTCCAGCAACGGAGCGACAAAACAGGGGTATGCAGCAAACCCGTAAATATGTCTAAAAATGTACGTTGAACCTCATACTGACCGGTGATGAGATTGCAGCTCATGAACACTTTGGAGAGCTCCTCGGGGTACTTGTACTCAGCATACCAGATGGAGTAATTTTCAGGGTCAAACTTTTCCCAGAAGTATGGGATGGATACCGATTCGTCTTCATTTGAGTAGCACCGCTTGAAGTCATCCATGTTGAATGTGCTGCAAGTCACAGGACAGTATAGTCGAATGTACGACATTTTGTATCTCGGTACAATCCTTCACATATTTGAATGGGCGAATGGGAGTAAACATGTCATACCCTTTGGGGAGCGAGTCGAAGGGGTCCTTGGACTCCTTAGGTTTCTCCTCCTCTTCCTCCGGCAGCTCGGCGGGCTCCTCCTTTTTTTTTGGAGCCTGTTCTTTTTTTTCTACTTTTTTTTCCTTCTTTTCACCACCCTATCGAACGGAATTTATTATTTTTAAAATGAAATATTTATATTAACCGGAGGTGTCACATACAAAATTGAAACTAAAAATATGCAAATACCGCAATAATAATACAAAGAGGATTTCGGTATACAATTCAGCCTGAATTTTTACAATTACAAATTTAGATAGAGTGAATTTTATTCGTTCGTCAATCGCGGCTTCTGCAATGGTTTAACTCGGGCGCCGGGGCACCGTGGGTCGCGCGCCACCTGCAGTAGTCAATCAACGGCGGCGACGGGCTGCACACGGTAGAAGCACAATAACAACGGTGCGCCCCGCAGATATGGTATTTGATAAAACAGTTCCGTTGCGACTCGCCTGCGAACGCGGCTGCTCGCACTCATTATCTACTGCAGTCGTCTTTCTGTTTTGCCAAATTTTCAGTATTTTTGTTCTTAATGTCGCTTCTCGCCGGACGCTTGTCCTCCCGTCCGTCCGTCCGTCCGTCGCTGAGCGGCGGAGGATCCGTGCACGTAGCTCACCTTCTTGTTTTGTGTGAGTTCCTGGAACTTCTTGGGGTCGTACGTAGGGGGTTTGCTGCAGAGCTCCACCGGGCCCACCACCGCCGCCGCCTGCGGCTGGTTCGCCATGGTCAGGAACCAGCGCTGCACGTTAGTCAGCGACGCGCGAATCGATGGATCTAGAACGTGCTGCGGGAGAGAGTCGCCAGTCGAGTTGAAGTGAACCGTAGAAATCATTACAATAAACATAAAATGATAGTAAAAGATTTAGACAAAAGATGTTGCATATCATATTGGCAACTTTAGTGACACCTATTTTCTTGTTAGATGAAGTCCCGCGATAGGAATGCGTTTTATACGAAGCTCCTGCACACGGGCGGGCCCCCCATGCGTTCGTAGAGGTACGTGGAGCGCATGCGATTGATACTATACAAAGGACAACAACACGTACGACCGTCCCATCCGAAGTTAAGCCGAGCCCGTGTACTCGCGCAGCCGGTAAACGGACACATATTATGACGCGGGCTTCCGGCGGCTATCGTGCAAATGAGCCACTGATATATTGGATGCATTTCGTTTGATGTTAACTATTACAATGTAGGTGACATTATCCGAGCCTCGCTTCACGGCTAGACGTCACGGTTCCGTCGAGCGTCCGTCTCAGTTGACCGTTAACCGGATCCAACGTATAGATAAGGCAACGGTCCGAGAGAAGGCAAGCGGGCGCACCTGGAAGGCGTGCAGCAGCGTGGCGAACACCACTATGTCGGCCAGCGTAGCGCGCTCCGTCACCAGGAACGTGCGCGTGGCCAGCCGCGCATCCAGCGCGTGCAGCGCCGCTAGCAGGTCCCCGCGCGCGCGCTCCACGTTCTGTACGTACACGCACACGTCACTACTGTCGAGAGAGGCACGCGGTCGGACCACCGCTAGTGGCACACGAACGTTTAACGATAAACGAACACTTCTGCGATTCGGACGACATATGACAATTATAAGCTCGGTATGAAACAACCTTGGCAGTTTTGAAATGGCTAATAGACGGGGCTGGCCGCTACCCCCGATCTCCACCGATCGACACTGAAGCGGTGCCATGTGAATGTTGCCATGTTTCGGCCGGTCCCACCGTAGTAGGAGAAACCCGTGCCCGGCTGTGGGGTACAAAAGAGCATTGCAGTCACTTATTGCCCCATCACATTCCTATATTTTTGTTCTAAGTCTATGTTTTATTCTCATCTCTCAGATTTATGGAGTGGCATGTGATGTATACTGGAACATTTGAGTACTGTCACAGAAGTAGATTTCATTAATAAGAAGACGAATGTATCTCTTAAAGTAAACCGGCCGTTATATTTACCGGCGGTTATAAGCGTACATTTAAAATGGTAGATATAGGCGGTCCATTGTGTTATATTTGTTACCTGTCATTTTGTTATTTACACATGCCTATTTTGCAATGAAGTAGTGAACATGTGGGTAGAAGTGCATTAGAACTAAACTGCATAACCTAGACAGCTCCTTAGCAAATAAATTGTTACTAAAACAACTATGTAGTTTTCATACAAAATCTGGACATAATACATTGCTAGCCCTGGAACGGAGCGCTTTATTGAAAGCTTACTGAAAGGCTTCACGGTTTAATGAAGGATTTGAGATGGGCAGTTACATCAATTACAATTTTATCATTGAGAATAATATTATCCACCGGCTTGCACTACTTCACTATGTTTACAAAATCTATACCTGCTTATTAAATTGCATGATACCCAGGTATGGGAACACCCAGGCGCACGAGGCCGGCAGGAGCTCACCGTCGGCCCAAGAAGCCCACTGCCACACCTGGGCCTGCGTCTGCAGGTCTTCACCTCGGAGGACAGCATTTGAAACTGAAATAACAGACAGCCCACATTTTGCACGCATCATCGCAGTATTCACGGCACCAAACGCAGATACTTTCATATGATATTTTGTTAAAGAATAAAGTGGGCACTACAGTTCAATTCCTTGGTCGATTCCAATATTTTTTCTCTTTAGTACATGTTTTACTCTTACATGGGCGATTCCAATAGAACTATGTCTGCGGGCCGACGACCACTGTCATATGTTACACGGCTGAGGTAATAAATGAAGATTGTATAAACATATTTCTTTTGTAAAACCCATCGTTTTATGTGATGGAACTTGTCACTGAATGATAATATACAATGCTACAAGATTTAACTTGGAACCGGAACATTACACCGATTGCACATTTTTTTTAAGCAATTCAAAAAACTACTGTGGACTTTCATAAAAACATTTCCTAAACAATTCATTGTAATATCTGTACACACATAACTATTTTAAACACAAGATAATGAAGCATAGCATAATCTACCCCTTAGGGGACTACAGGCGTGATGTTACGTTTTACGTTTTATAATGAGGCATGCTAAACTAAACGTAGCAGATGCTCACCGGCTACGATACATAATCGGAGCATATTTTTGCAGAATATTTACACTCGGTAAGGAACCAAATTTTAATTATAACTGAAATACATTAGTGGTCGGTAGTGTTTACTCACTTTCAGGTTATGCTTAGTTGGGGTAGAACATGAACACAACGACTCACCGTAGTAAGCAATAGCATTACTCTCTGTCAGCAGCACTTTTCCATCGGCACTTTCATACGCTGGCACCTAAAATAACCGCAATCATTACACGTCACCTTTAAAATATCTGTATCACTGAACTTATCAACGTATCACTAACGCTACGCCACTCACTTTGCCGGCCGGGAACTTCTTCAGAAACTCTTCTGATTTATTAGTCTCTCCGAACACAAAATTGGGAGCTACTTTCAGATCGGCTCCGGAGTACTGTGCGGCGATCAACGCCTTATACGCTCGGAAATTTTCCGGATAAGTGTAAAGTACCTGTGGAAAATAAATATATTTTGCACCGAAGGAAACAAATTTCCAGCCCTCTTATTCATCACTGAATAGAAAACTGCAGGATTAATGAGATAATTTATGTTAAAAACTTAACCTACCCCGGCCGCCATGGTTGAGTTTTACGGAAAGAAGGATATCAGAGGGGAGGGAGTGGTGCAAATTGGCGTGACATTGACATTTGTTAGAGTTCATTCAATTTCATAGTAAAAACAACTTGATTCATTGTATAAATTGCGTACAGTTTTCAAACATATAGTAAATTGAAATAGTTGATATTTTCATTTTAATTTAATCTATTTAGGTTTGGATGGATTGATGACATGAGTTTTTGCAAATTCACACAACTATGACATGACATTAGTTTTGTATAAATAATCTGGTCGAGCAAACGTCTTTTATTCTTTCATATATAATCTGTAATTTTATTTAGATCGATGGTGTGTTCTCTGAATCTGAACTTCTCTGAAGGAGTCTGAAGTAGTAACATTTTTCTTCGCAATTGATTTTTACGAAAATTCAGTTTATTAGTGGTACTGGTATATAAAATTTCTTACGGTTTAACGGAAAACGTAAACAAGCAAAATGGTACGTATCCAGATTGATTCAATTTCTATACAGTGCAGCTATTTGGCGAGTATTTTGCAGCACGGCTGGGTCAACACCCGCGATCGCCCAATTAATGAATATTGTTTCTATTTCATAAATTAGGAGCAGCGCTTAAACATTTGCACGGTTTCGAATACGTATAATTGAGTGGTTTTCGATACAGTTGCTGTTCAAATTATTTCAATGACAATTTAACTTTTCAGGGCAATGAAAATTCAATCCCTATGGAACTGTGTTCAAATTGTGAGTACCTCGCCACTTGCTTTTATAATTCATACCTAGTGTGCGATCGGATTACTTATCAATGTGTAACCTCTTTTCGCATGGCAGAGCGCGAAGATTCGCAAATCGTTCTACCTACCCGGCTGGCCAGATCTCTTTCCTTATACGAATCTTGGCATAATTTCTTCCAAACCCTCTTAAGACTTAGCAGTACACTTCTAATACATTGCAAATGACTATCGACTTTTCTTTAACTTCCTGATTTCATGTAAACTTTAAGTTTCCTTTTACTTATGAGTATCTCTGTTACCATTTCCCTCTATTGTTTAGTAGTTCTGTTTCCTTAAGAGTTAGCGGACACATAACAAAGTGTGGAGAATAGTGTGAATGAAGCATAACGAGACATTTGTTTCAGCGCGTGTTAACTGCATTGATTTTAAGGTGGAGAACTGTGAGTGTCGTAGAGTCACTCGCCTCCGATGTCATATTCATGTCGACACACTGCACGTACACAACACATATCCAGAACAATTTTTTTAGTTTCATTTGAGTCCCGGACAGTGCAAGAACACATGTCATGCCTAGTACGACCTTCGCTGACTGTTCCAACCTAACGTGTCTCACTAGAGACACCGGGACATGGTAATGGACGTACAATACTATCAAACTGTTTATCATCAAACTAAATTAAATGTAAATTTGATGTGAAACTCATTATCAAAGGAAATTGAAACAAAAATTGTTATTATTATTATCGCATCCCGTAATGGGGAAATGAAAAATAACAACAACATACCATCACGCCGGGTCCCTCACGGGGTTTGCAGAAAGCTCTAAGTGCCAAATATCTCTGTCCTTACAAACCTGACGTGCTTGAAAATTTAATTTTAGTTCTGGATAAATTATTATTTATTTTTACGATTAGTTCAATCCGCATTATTTTTTTCGTTTTTTTTATATATAACGTGCATCACTTTACTATATTTCTAATGTGGCTTTTTATCGTATCATATCTTTTCCTTTTTTTCCCCGTTTGTATCGATAAAAATTGTTCTGGATGTACACGGGCTGGTTGGCTAGTGCATCCGCGTCACAGTCGCCTCTAGAGAGCGTCATCACACTACATCGTGAATGTTGTTATGATGGTTAGATTGTTTTGTAGCTCCGTTCGTAGGTTCTCGGGTCGTGCAGCTTGCCGCTGGCGCGGCGCGGCCGGGAGGCATATTGTATACATGGGGTACACACTAGTAATATTCCCTAAACGTATAATGCGTGTTGATATTGCATCAGAAGGACTCGCTGTCCTCGATACACATTGCTTTGATCCAGTAGTCATCATAATTTACGGGATGTCAGTGCAGGAATATTACACTTTTAATTGATATGTGTAAAATGGACAAATTAACGTAACGTAACGTAACGTCACGCCTGTAATCCCCTAAGGGGTAGGCAGAGGAGTGTAGTACACCCCCACATTTCACCGGTTACGCTTAAGTCCCACAATGGAATAGGTGGTGAGCCTATTTATGGACAAATAAAGTACTATAAAAATGTATGTTTGAGCACTTATCGCTGCTTTCTTTGCGGTGCTTTTACTAAGATTGTAGCAATAGTTAATTATCGGGTGTATAAAGTTGTATATTTTAAAAAAGCAGGTGCGTATTAGTGTTATCTTTATGAATGAAATACAACATTCAGCCCTAAGACGGGGTAAGTTGCACACCCGTCCCCCTGAGAATTGCACGGTGTTAGCGCTTGTAACATATTTTGAAGTTTATGTACATAATGTACATCACTAAAATGTAATAAGAACCAAAACTAAAAAACACCTGTATATCTCGGTTTATACCTTGTTCGATCATTTGCAGGTGTTTTTAGTGAAGCGGGTGTTTACATTTTATGAAAAAAATATAGGTTTATTTTCATTTATGTAATGGAACACTCAACGTTTTGAGCTTATCACATATAGGTAGAAAGATTGTATGTATCAAAATAATTGGCTTTGGATAGTAGAACTAGGCGTATCGGCTAACGGGAGACGAATGCGAAAGTGTTCCGGCGGCAAGCTGCACGACTCGGGAGAGGACCGTTGCGCGCGGAGAGTGTGTGTGCATGGCGGAGGTCGGGTGCTCTCGTCGGGGGCCGGCTGCGGGGGGAGCGGTGCTCGTTTATGACCTCTTCAATACAATATTTCAAACTAATAAGATCAGCAACGGAGCTCGCGAAGGCTTCATTATTGAATGATTATGAAATCGAATGAAATTTTAATCTTATATAGTTTACAAGTATAATTGAAGACGCTACCGAGTATAGTGCATCGTAGTCGACACGAGGCCCGTTGAGTCGATAATTTTTGACGACCGCTTATTTTCTATGATCGTTCCGTTATTTTTGTTCTATCATTATTACGCCTGACCTCCCCCGGCTTTTAGTTGTGTGATGGCCCACCGCGTATCCTCGCGGGGGCGGCCGACGCGGCGGAGGCCCTCGCGCCCCGCCCCGCCCCGCCGCCCCTCGGCCGGTAGAACGCTTTGTATGTTGACGATTGCCTCGTAGCCGCCGTTCGCCGCGAGACCTTCCCGACCGATCGTAGATTCCCGTGGTGTAGGAGACTAATGTATAAAATAAATTATTTCTGGCACACGTAACGACCGCAATGTCGATTACCACCTCGGACGCCGTTCGACAGCAACCTTCGACAGATTGCTACAATTGTATATACAATATTCGTAAAATACCTGAAATGCTGTAAAACGTTGGCAACGTTACGACGCGGCCGTGAACAGCTTCGTCTTTTGCGGTAGCAATAAGTTTCGGCGCGGGGCAGGGCGCGCCGGGCTCCGGGCTCCGCGCGGTGGTGTGCTGAAACATTGGGCGTCACCGATGCGCAGTCGAGGCTAACGCGACGCGCACTATGAATACTTCCACGTTGGTAGTAAACGACATGACGCGTGCGAGTCATTAGCGGACAACAAACGTACAGAGAATTTAAAACATAAAAATGGGGAAAAACGCGTCGTTTTTGGGGTAGGTGTAGCCACAGCGAGTCCCGTGCGCGAGGCGGCCCGCGCGGCCGGCTCCGGCTCGAGTCTCGTTTGCAATTCATATCGCGGCACCGTCGCCGGCGCCTCGTCGACGGTTCGTATCGTTCTCATGTTATTTCGCCGCACTGACGACCTTTCTTTCCGGTACTTGAAATATGAAAACAAACGATTTAGCTACGATAAGCGTGTGACCTGCATTACAAATTTTATTATCGGTATAGGATATTTACTGGTACGCCTATATGGCCGTACGGGTAAACCGATAAATAACTATAGAATGAGGATCGAACGTCGTCCCGGAGACGAGCGCGACGCGGCGACGGCCGGTAGCGCGCGCGCGACCCGCGGGCTGCCGACGCGGCCGGGTTATAATGTTGGACGAAACGTACACGTGCGGCAAACGTGCGATCATCGGACCGATAAGAGACCTCATAATTGTAACGGGCGCTGCAAATTCGATGCATATTTTTATTCGACGACCACGAAGTTGCGAAAATTTTCTGCGGCGTCGGCCGGCGCGCGTCCGCGGCGCACGCGGCTCGGTCGGGCGCGGTCCGATGATGCAAGTTTGCCGCGGCGCAATGTGGTGATCGAATGTTGTGCGACGGCAGTCGACGCGGACGAGATCCGGCGGCTGGGCAAGCGGTTCCGCAAGCTGGACCTGGACAACTCGGGCGCGCTGTCCATCGACGAGTTCATGTCGCTGCCCGAGCTGCAGCAGAACCCGCTCGTGCAGCGCGTCATCGACATATTCGACGCCGACGGGAACGGCGAGGTGAGCCCTACGCTTCGCTACCTACATCTTACTTTTTAACAACCATATGTGTGTGGATATTCGTATGGACGAGTTCGCGCGCCACGCGCTCGCCCGGTACTGCCGTACATTGTACAATATTAGAGTTCTGAAAAAAATACTAATTCTCGACCGCTATCAGTGAAGAGACATCAACATTTTGTGTCTAGTATATAGAATTAACCGAACGAGACGTGTGACGTGAACCAAAACGTGGCAACAATATGTGGCCGTCTGAAATGACAATCACATATTAAAACCCTTTCCTTATTCCCACAGATATTTGACGAGGTCGACTAAATACTAAATGTGACATGTTTACTGCAAGTTGATAATAATTGACGCTATAAATTTTAAGAGAGACATTGTATGAAAGTGATGGAAATGAACGTCTCGCCGTGCGCGTTGCAGGTGGATTTCAAGGAGTTCATCCAGGGGGTGTCGCAGTTCAGCGTGAAGGGCGACAAGCTGTCCAAGCTGCGCTTCGCCTTTCGCATTTACGACATGGACAACGACGGCTTCATCTCCAACGGGGAGCTATTCCAGGTTTGTTGCCTAAAGAATATTGTTTTTATGTAAGACTAGCTGAATCGGCAGGCGTTGTTCTGCCATATAAATTATAGCAGACCGGACCACGCGTTGCCATGGTTCAAGTAAAATATTGATATAATAACTTAATCTCATATATGTAAAATTACCGAAACACCATGTCTGCTTAAATGTTCTTCGGTGCCGACTCCTCCGAGCTATACCAGCGGCAGGGCGGCGGTGCGGTGGCATTAATGTTTTAATTCTGCAACGTTTTAAATTCGTAATATCTTTGAAACGGAATCTCCGATTTGAACAAACTGAAAAGCAAATTACAGGTATTGAAACAGTCTTGCTTAGGAAATGTTTTTTTTAAGATAAGGATCAATGCAAAGGTTTTTTATATCCGTCTGCATATTTTGTTTGCGGTATTATTGAACGTATTGAAGCAGGTTCCTCCCGCTGCCGTGTTGCAGGTGCTCAAGATGATGGTCGGCAATAACTTAAAAGACACGCAGCTGCAGCAGATCGTGGACAAGACGATCCTGTTCGCGGACAAGGACGAGGATGGCAAAATCTCGTTCGAGGAGTTCTGTAACGTGGTGGGCAACACCGACATCCACAAGAAGATGGTCGTGGACGTGTAGAGCGCCGTCCCGCTCAGGCGCGCCCTCTCGCTCGCACCCCGCGCGTGGCGGGCGCTCCGCCTTACTTCTTCGACACTT
>DWDX01005934.1:0-10073 GCA_018245675.1 Agara michaeli | reverse complement strand
ATTGATCAAAATCCTTTCTTAGCGGATGCCTACGTCATAATATCTTCATGCCAAATTTCAGCCCGATCCGTCCAGTGGTTCGGGCTGTACGTTGATAGATCACTATGCCAGTCAGTCAGTTAGTCACCTTTGAGTTATATATATTTAGATTTGGAACTCGGTGTTTTCTGCATACGCCGTTACGGACCTGGCGTGATGTTGTAGTAATAGTAGTTTCTTACAGCGTGCGTTGCAGCAAATTCGTGAATCTATCATGAATAGAACGTGTATGCATTATGCACTCAGTTGCATTTGATTTCTGGGATATTGAGTTTTGGTTAACCTAACCTAGTTGGAATCAAATGTAATTTCTTTTGTTTACATCTTAAACGGTCTATGTCCTGTATTTGATATGTCAGTGGTTCTCAAAGTTGACTGGACCGCGATCCGTATAACAAAAACTTCCAATTGCAGGACTCACCCTTTGGTATACTATAACTCCTTTAGGTTCATTATAAACCTTTTCGAACCAACACGAGGCAATTTAGGTTTACTTACTGTCGCCTTAACATAACGCCATCTGGCGTCATTAAAATGAAGCTCATCGTAGGATAATCCATGAAACGCATACTGTAGCGTTTATCGACCTTTCCATGAAATGTATAGGTGTCGCTGTGATGCAGGCAATGATGCTTATCAGAGGTTTTATTAAAATTTCATATTTCTATCAACATAAGATAATTATTTGTGTAATTGTTGTGTTTGACTGTGAGCTAACCTGATGGCAATTTAGGTGCAGTGTAGCAGTTAGCAGGCCTGTCTAGAGGTTACTCATTGATTTTTATTCTGAATAATCCCCAGTTACATGTATTGGGAAAAATAGAGGCTAGTAGGCGACTTATTTGTTAAAAAGAACAGGAAAAGGTTTTTTTTTTCGTCACTGATTCTTGGTGTATTCAAAAGGTTAGGGTACACGAACCCTAAGCTCCTAAGTCTTACTTTCACTTTATAAACCCCACCTAACAAGAGGGCCATATTCTTTGCCAAAAGTCCCTTAATAAAGTAAGAGCCCTGACTCTGCACACCGTCATCCAGTAATTCTCGGCGACATTATATTTACAAATAAAACTTGAGGAACAAAATTATCCTCCAAAATCATAACAAGTACATACAATAATAAGCATTATTGCTTAATGTTACGATACATTTTCCCATGCACGAGTAATGAGTATTACAGAACCTATTTTGACATTCGTACGTTACGTATTCAAGAATAAACATATTCCCGTAACGAGGAGTCCCAGTCTAACTCCATTCATTACCGTAAACCAAAAACCTACCTGTCTCTTTCTTACTCATTAATGCGTCATTTCGTAACGCTATGAGAGAAAGAGGCGAAGATAGTCGATCTGTCACCGACGCAGGGCGGGAAAATGTTAACTTGAAATATGGCCTCGAGCAAAGATTATAAAACGAACCAGAAGCGAATTCAGTCGAGTTTTATTTGAGGTAAGTACAACTTTTATGAACCGCTTAGAAGTCATTTTTCTTCCTCCATTCTTTGTAATGTAACAAGATATAAATGGAATGCAATTATAACTGGCACGACTTTTTGGTAGTGACGTAATTCAATATGAAGTACCTACCATTTTAAAATACTCATTTGGGCCACGGCGTAGCAAACCTTAAGAGCGGCAGTGCTTAGACGTTGGCTAACGATGGCTTGAAGTACCTAGGTCATAAAAATAGCGACGCGTGAATTTTGCAAATCCTCAAGTGTTGACTTTAATCTTATTCGTTCAATGCTTATATTTGCGATCTATCGTGGCCATATAATATGCGTAATCTCTAAAAATGAAATAACTGCGATAAAATCAATACTTACAAATATTTTTTTGTATGTTCAAAAAACAATGGAGGAAAATTTTAACAATATTTGCCGTGCAACGGAATAATAAGGAGCTTATTATCGGGTTCAAGATTTAGGATACCTTTTTGCGCGGGGATAATGTTTTATTGTCAAGAAAAAAACGAAAAAGCTGGACCAAAAGTGGCATAATACATATATTTACGCAACACTGTTCGTATATTGATTTACACCTTACCTATATTGTTTTTCTATATAACAAGATGATGGTAGAAAATACAATAATTACTAATGCGTATATTCTAAGTCTGGTTACAAGAGATATATTAAACTAGGCAATATTTATTGGCGTTTTTAAATAAAATTGTTTATCCCGAACTTACGAAGTAACCATTAGTAAAATATAAAGAATCGCACTTAAAAGATTACCTTTTTTCAATAAATACAGATTGAAAATCAGCAAAGTATACAAAATGTTTTCAATTTATTTTCAAAGATTTCAAAGAAAAAGGATTTCAAAAATATCCGTGAAAACAGATCAATTACGAAAGCTTTTATAAGTTCGAAGAAGAACTATTTTTACTATGTTCTCTTTCTATAATGTAATTTATAGCGCATGTCGTTGTAAGAATATTATATTAATTAATGATAAAATGTAAGCGACATGCTACAGCGTGGACACCATGGTACTGATGAAAAGGAAATTAAGAGAGAATTAATGAGGACATGACGACTTATAGAGGAGAAGAGAACACAAAAAACAAAATTCAATACCGTAGAACCAAAATAACATAAGGTTCAGGTAATAATCGTTAATGGAACGTTTTCAATAACATTTAGCACCTAAAGCTATTCATTTTCCAACTATCTAACACTACGAAATATATTCACTTAAATAAAAAAATGTATACCATTAAGAAAATCATTATCTTTACGAATAACTGGAAGTCGCCATCCAACTGAAATCTTTATACTCAGCTTCAACTCATCTATGTATAGACGACACGAAAGGGCAAAATGAAAATTTCCTAGCACTTCAGTAACAATCAGGTCATCGAGGCGACTTTGTGCGTCCAACGCCCAACCCTAGTGAGTAACAGGTAACGCTGAGAGCGGCCAGTGTGGCCGAAGCAGCCCTGCCGAGCAGACGCTTCCGAGCTTCAGCCGATATTGAATGTTGTAAAGAACATTACACTGTGAACGTTTTCTCGTGTGCGATCAACGTGTGAAGGTAAGTGAATTTTTTCTAATAAATTTATAACGGTCAATATAATAAAAGCCGTCGAGCTTTCGAAAGCTCGTTTAATACGAAGTGAAGTGGCTTAAGGTGGGAAAGCAAAGAGGGTTGTGGCGGAGAATCGAAGCTATTTAAAAAAAGGGTAAAAGCACCCGTTTCCGACAACAAAGGAAACTCAAACTGTTGCGCGTTAATCAACAAGTAGGGAGCTTACTTTTTACACGGATATAGGTTAAAAACGTAATATAATGTAACAAAGGCCGATTGTAGAGTTATCGGTGTAGACTGGGAATCTTTTTTGTCTGTTTGTAACGCAGCCGTGGGTTGCTTTGGAAAGGTTGATATATTTTTTCGATTAAAGGTAAATTTGCTAAAACTGTAAGCCTTTTAGTACAAATTTGTTATTCAATTGTTAAGGATGTATAGTACAATCTTAATGGTGTCGGTAAACATTCTTATGGTTAAACTACTGTATGTATTAAGTGTACAAAATCTCCGTAGCGTCGGAAAACAATTTTATGTATTAATTTTCAATGCGTATTTTTATTGGGTATTCACAGCAATGGAACAAAGGTCTAGGGGTTTTACATTGATAACGACGGCGTAAACTCTAGTGACAGGAAAAAGGCCCTTAATCCAGCGACGTCATAACTACTTTTATCAATTTGTTACATTCAGAGTAATCCTCATTTAACACAAAAATGTATTGTGTATTATGCGTATTCATATAAAAAAAGACATGATAAAAAGTTTGTTTTCCCTGCCTTTGTACTTAATTTATGTAGTTGTTTGTGAATACTTTAACGTTAATCTCATTTAAATAGTACAGTATTTTAATCAGAGTCAAAATGTGGAGGAAACATTGTATGGAGAGATTTTTGCTGCCGCAGCAATGCCGCAAGCTGTCGGGGTTCAGTCCTTCATAAAGACATGAGACTGTCCACCCTTGTCAATTATGTTAACAGAGCATTAGTGGTGTTTGATGGGTAGCTATAACCAGATTAAATCTGAAAATATTACTACGAGAATTTCGTCATCGTTCCATTAGCTTTTGCGCCGAACGTACAAAAAACATTCAAAGGGAGGAATTACCATCGGTGATTGCTTCTTCGTCGGATTTATCGGCTTTTTGGGACAACGAACCTATGCATACGTAATTGCTAGGACGCGTTTGAGATTCGGTAGGTGTTTTCGATTCGACTGAGCATATCAGTGAAACTAGACATCTCGGAGAAATAACAATGAATGCAAATTGTGCCGCGAAAAATATTCAGTATCAGGAAATATCTACTTAAGAGTCCAGGGTCAAAAATTTCATTGTTTTTTGTTCTTTTAGCCATTCCACGTAAATACAGAAAAGATATACATATAAGTACAACGCTCATAAAGTTATTAAAATATTACATCCATCTGCCTAATTAAAATGTCTACTTACCTCTAAATTAAATATCGTCTCAAAATTCCGCCGCTTGTACCATAACATATTTACTAAAGAATTATTGTCTTCATATTGGTGTACAATAAATATAATTTATATTGTATTGTTCATAATTTAAATGATTGCTTAATCCTAGAATGAAAATCGGTAATTACGGTTAATTACAAACGGTGACGCACAAAACAAAAACACAGTTACAAACACACACTAATGAAACAGTTATTTTATAGCATAGAAGAAAAGTTTTTGTTTTCATTAAAAACTTTTATAAAAGCTTCTAAATCTTGTTTCGTGACAAGACAAACAAAAGGGAAAAAGATTTGTAGCGTAAATGTTAAATTAGCTTTAGAATGCTGTGGCAGTAAAATAAATCAATTACCCGCGAGGGCGGAAGTCCAATCTTGATGTACTGTATGTATTTAACCGCAAACCAATTAGGGGTATACTCGCTCCGCGGTTGACTGCGGCTGGGGTAAAGCGATTGTTAGTGACGTTTTGGTTTATCCAAATCCATTTTTGATTTCGAAAGGCGAGCCTTTTGTTTGGCTGTTCGGATTTTCTCTTCCGTTTATTTTCAACCAGATTCTGCGTAGCGTCTATTTATTGATAAGCACCAGTAGTATAAATACAAATTGTATACTGGATTTAGATAAAAAAGAGATGTTACGAACAAATATTTAGCTGATAAATTCCGTCTTAATAAACGTGCGAATATGTTTTACTTTTACACATATATATATACATTTTGACTCGCCTCTTGATCGCGTGGGCCGTGGGTTCGATTCCCACGCAGCACAAACATTTGTGCGATGAGTAGGTACATTTGTTTGTTCTGTGTCTGGGTGTAATAAAAATACTTATGTAACTATTACAATGTAATTTTTCAGCCGTTCGGTCGACATACTACAAACTGTGACTAGTATGGGATCAAATGGCCCCGTGTGAAAGAGTCTTAACATTTAAAAAAAAAACTAGGAATTCAGCGGCCACTGGCCATAACGTGTAAAAAAATTAACGCCGAAGAATAACAACGAACGAAAAGCCAATATGTGTGTTATCATCGTTATAGAACATATTTTTGAAAGCGATATAGACTGCCTCTCCACCGACCTTTCGCGAATTGTCAACCGTATTAATAAACGAACACTATATAAACTGACCTCTAGGAAAGATTGCAGTTAAAATAACTAAACCCTAACGAGCAGCTGCTCCTCAGCAATCGATACCTTCGCGTGAGCGCCTCTCATTTGCATGCAGACACTGGGTGCCACTTATTTTTATGGCAAACTGGCAATATTTATTGCATTTAATGTTAATTGACCATGCACCGCAGACTGAAGAAAATCCTAATCACAGTTAAATGCTTCTAAAGGTACGGGTTTTTCTCTTATTTTTATAATGTAACTAATGTACTGGTTGTGTTTGAGTTGAGGATGTAAGGGTTGATTGGTTTTGTGTAATTTCAGTCTTATATCAGATCAGATCCAGACGTTTACAGGCTGTAGATAGCACTTCAGTGTGAAGGTGTTAGGTACACAAAGAAAGCACCGAGTGCCAAATATCTCTGTCTTTACAAACCTGACGTGCTTCGTCTACATTCATTCATGCTTTCTGCCTACCCCGTTAGGGACCTGGCGTAATGGTATGTGTGTGGGTGTGTGTGTTAGATACACATTTTGGCATTATAAATAAAAAGCTACCACTCTATCATCGTTGTCATTAAAGTTTTTTATCCTTTTGTCTACACGGGATTCCAGGCCTGGTAACATGTATTTCAAGAGAAAGCGTTCTTTAAACAACCCCTAATAATACCTATATAATTATGATAAACTTGTTTTTACTATTAATACTAAGTGACTGTATTATCTACATTTTTTTAATAATCTGTGGTGTCCCACTGCTGGACTAAGGCCTTCGCTCTGTCGCGCCAGGTGTTACGATCGATCGCTATTACAGGTGAGTTCTCCAGGAAATCGTTTAAGTCGTCTCGCCAACAATAAACAAGCCTGACTATCTAAAATACAATAACATACTTATGCTAAAATGATACGCTAGTTACATACAATGAAACGTAATACTAGAACTGACTGGTATGAACCGCATCGTCTTTTAGAATCAATAGTTTCGCGTACTTCATTTGCATAGGAACTGGATGAGACCTACATGTAATAGAGTTGTTGTTAACATAACCGTGTTTAAATAATATAAGGTTATTATAATAAGAGTGTAAACCATTAAGTGCTTTATGAATATATTCAAGAAAATTTAGTGGAGACGTGAGAAAATCTGCAATCATTTGTGCTTTAATTATTGCCATATGACATATGACACTATATGCCTTTTCCTACAAAAGGTACTGCGGTGCCTTGGAGATATCGGGTAGCAGCCTTTTATACACTAAAACTTCGGAGGACTTCCTCTACGTTGCTTGAAACCCGGGATCTTGAAAGTCAACGCACAGGCATCGTCTGGCGCGGCGTCCTTTTCCAGCTCTCTTCAGGCGAGATAAATATCTCGGCTCCATATCGTCGTCCCTTTACGAATATATAGGACATATATATATCGTCCTTCTCAGGGTCCCAGCTAGACGATCAGAACCCCAGAAGCCTCCTTTAGGCGCCCCTACAACAAGCAGGATTTGCCGTAACTGTATTCTGATAACGAGCTACATGGTCATAGGCAGAACTAATAATATATAAGTACTGTTAAAGAATGTAATTAATAGGTTTTTGGTAGAGTCAGTCGCTAACAGTTCGTGCATACAGTTGATTGATGTAGCGTTGAGGTATCATAATACCTCGTGGTCCCCCTATGAATAATGCATAGCATGTTAATTAATCATTTACAGAATTGTGACGTCACGTTACAATGAAAACGGTTTTTCAATTAGAATCGCGTTTTGTACGAAAACAATATTCGTAATAGGGACCCGTCTAACATTTGCACGCGGTCTTTTTTATATTTCATTTTCGTGTGCGTAAAAAAATATTTATGAATACGTGGCTTAGCGGAGGCGAAGTTTGCTCGCGCCAACCAAAATGTTCTTTCCAATTACTTCGTAGCCGCGTAGCAGTAATTTAAGAAAAATAAAAATTCACGCCGAAGTTAAGAAAGAAATGAGAATTAGTGAGTCTTTTTGTATTCCACTGAAATATTAGCTATAATACAGCTACAGAAGTTTATTGTGTTGTATATATATTTTTTTTAATTAACAAAAAAATTACAATTAATCACTTTAATTTTTTTAGCGTAGAACCAGTAAAGGATTGTCATTCTTCTATATTTCGGAATTTCAACTGTTATACAGTCGATATGCGAGTATATTTTTCTGTGCGTATATCCGATCAGCCGGAAGCTGACAACTTCCGGCTCGACAGCTAAACTGGGTAACGAAGTTTGCAGGTAAAACGTGCGTCGCTTAAGAACGTCGATGCTACCTACGATCGATTCTTATTGTACTCATTGGCGGGTGGATTTTAAGGGAATTTACGTCGCAAGGGATCGTTTCCGTTGCACGTGAAGTACAGGAAGGTTATATTAATGAACAATCATATTTATAGGGTTATTTTATTTGGATGATTAGGTTCGAGCCTTTACGATTCGAGGTACGTCCACCTGCACGGGTTGTTTGTACCCACAGCCTTTTAAGTCGAAATTTTAAGTAGAATTACTCTATTTTGTCACATACTATTTCCCTTTGCCATATACTGATATAGTCCGCTCTCTGTTGGATCTGTTTGGTCGTTCGCGTAATCTCCATTGAGCTATTCGTATCTGAGCTGTTTTTGTTTAAGCCCGCTAATCCGGGATTGGCCGAGAAAATCCGAGGATATATCTTCATGTATTTTATTGGCAGCTAGCTATAAATCCGTTTTAATCTTGATCGAGTGACAACGAGATCGACTTTATGGACAAGGAAAACGTTGCAGTATACAAGCATTTTTAGATTCTTTACGGGTGGTTCTTTTTTAATTAAAGGACACGAGATGTCATGGGATAACCGTATGAAATGAAATTGTGTATAGTTTATGAAAAAAATACGGTTAAAACGGTGATGAAATAATAATATAATTAGAAAGGGAAATAAATATCTGGTATTAACAAGGTTTGAACACAGTGACAGCATGTAGACTATAGAGACATGTATCCAAGAAAAACATAACTCTTAGTTTAGTTCGTCAAATAATAAACAGATGGTGCTTCACATTATGTCGACATTAGGCTGTCGGAGTCATCTTACTTTTTTTTGGGCGAATTGTACGCCGCCGGCGGCTTTGTTTGCGTGATATTCCTTATTTTTATCTTTATTAATTGAAGTAATTTAAGAAAAGTAGAAAAAAGCTCGTTTAAACATTGGCACAGTTGAAACAATGTTAGTAGAGTTTCCTTTGTACATTTCTGATATTCTACATAATACATATTATTTTATTGATTTTCTATGGGCACAGATTTTTGATAAAGAGGATGTTAAAAGACCACAGTCTACTGCGCAGGCCCGGCTGGTGTTACCAGACTGCAAACATGCTGGAGAACATTATGGTAACAATTATGTCGAGTGATGTGTAACTTAAAGACACAGACATATTGCGAATATCATGTACGACAACGAAGAATGGAGGGACAGACCATACCATTTCTCTAATTATACAATGAATATACAATTCCCATGAATATTACTGGGTCAGTTCCACGCGCCATGAATTTCCAATTAAAATACAATTACTCTACTTTCACTTGTATTATTAATACCATCCATTTTCTTTTCGTTGACTTAATTTTAATTGAACAATGTCCTACAAACTTTATTGTTATTGCTATAGTTTGTAATTTATTAGGGTTAAATAATAAATTTACATATTACACATTTAATAACCTTTTCCATACTAAATAGATTCAGCTGAAACCGAAAGATTGTATGGTTGTACGAAGAAACTGTTGTAATTAAAAAAAGGTAATTTGTGTGAAAATATTTTACTGACATCTACCTCATATGTTCACGTTTTAAGTTTTTGTTCTAAGAGGCTTAGTAACGAAATGTAGTAATTTTATGAATAATCAATTTTACATTTAAATAATCCAGTATGTTCGACTATAACTTTTAGAAATGACTTATTTGGTATTACTACTCATAAACAGAAGATACAGTGCATCCATTTATCACAATTGTGCTCTCGAGACGTAATAACGTGACACGAAATATTTACAGGAATACTCTTGCACGTTGAATAAGACAATAAATATTCATTTCGCCAAACGGGTGTTGAAATTATTCACATGTAGCTTCTCTGGTCACTTCGTCTGTCATAATATTGGCTTGTTTTATTTTGTAGCAGACAACAGTGGATGAGCGTGAGATGACTTTTTATTTATGTGTGAAGCCTTTAGTAATAGTAGTAATCTTTTCTTATGTTATAGTAATAATGTATTTTCATTGATTGTGGTATTGTCTGCATTATTAGGTTTAGATTAATTAATTTCTTTTACACTGTATAATTTAGAATAGATTCAATGTTATAATTTGTATTTGCTGTTGTTGGTGCAAGCAGTTCGTG
>DWDX01005933.1:0-10073 GCA_018245675.1 Agara michaeli | reverse complement strand
CTTGAAACAGTCATACAAAAAAATGCTCAATTTTATTTTTGGCTGTGAATTTATACACGAAAAAATTATGCAAAGTATAAAGTTTTTATGATTTCACCATATTATTTTTAATGCAAAGACTATTTTGTTAACGTTTACCATTTTTGTAAACAAAATAATTGCGTCATTGTACCATCCTAAAATTGATAAGGATACCATAGAAGCTTTTTTCGACAACATTGCAATTTTTTGCCTTCATCGGATTGTATTCGACATTGGATTCGACTTATAGACGTACTCGAAATAAATAATAAATGCAATTTGAATATAATAACAAAAGTATTTCTATCGAGACAGTTTCACAAGTCTATTGTTGAGGTTACGTGCGAAATGGTTTCGTTTGAAACGATGGGATTGTTTCAGCGTGAGGCGTTGGGTAATGTTAGTTGAAATGTAACGACCCTCAAGCCACACTGGGGCAGCGTGGAGGATTGTTTGGGCCTCTCACAGTTCGTTAGAGATCCCTACCCAACAGTGGGACATAAATAGGATTGTTGGTTTGATATTCTTTTCAATGCAAACGTTGAAGTTGTTTGCAAGTGTTTTTTTGGTTATATATTGTCACCTATTTTGGATGATAAATAGTGATATGGGCTTAGTTGCTGTGATCTACTTTGCCTCCTTGAAGAAAGGCAAATCTACCTGCTTTAGCCAAGGTCACTTCGCTGGCTGCTCTACTGCTAGGCTAACTTTAAAAAATACACGTTAATCCGTTATAGCTGCTCTTAATCTGACCTTAGCTTAGCTTTAGTTTATACAAGTAAACATACATTCTGTCTTTTTTTAACAAAATGTATGCTTAAACTACTAACACTAATGAGATTATATTCAAGTGTGTGTTATTATTTGTTATTAAAAGTTCCCACGGCTGCTTTTTTCAAAAAGGGTATCACCATTTAAGACAATGTTTTGACTAAATTGAGCATTAAAATTATTCGCGGCAAACTAAAGCCGATGCCACATTGATATTTACATTTGGCGTTCGTTAAGGTAGACAAAATGGGCCGTCATTTAAGGAGAAGCACTGATTATTATTAAACGATATTCACAGAATAGATTGCTAGTTAAAAAGTGTACTCTTTTCGTGAGTAATGGATACTAAATAGATGCGTTTAATCGCGTGATTGGCGATCGGAAGAGCGGGCACACGTGACAGGCGGCATTCCTGCAAGCGAGATGCGACTAAAGGTGTCTTCACACGACAGATACGAATTTAGTTCTTTCTTTTTAAATCTACACCTCGGATACCAAGTGTGGACTTAAGGTATAGTGACCTTCTGTATCTGTCAAACAAGGCTGATGATGGTGTAGTTACATCAAAAGCACGGAGAAAATACTAGTGTTAACATTGGATAAATTTACAAGAATAGTTATGTAGTTTTATGTATCCATTATATTAAAGTACATAATATGTACGAAGCAAAAATGTTATGTATAAGACTTAACTTTTTATTTTTAACAAGTAATGCTTAACTTGGGACGAACAGTAAGGACAACAATTGAATTATTTTGTTATAAAACGGAAGTAGCCTAAGATTTGAATGCAACGAATGATGAACGTCTGACCGCAGCTTTGCTTCCTTGCATCGGTGCATCCGCAGTGTCAGTGACCGCTGATTGCCCGTGTAAGGCAACCTGCACACTGGCCTTTCTCGGCTCCATCGTTACATAATTGTTTACTGTTTTTGCGTTATGCCCCTTACAGAGAAGTATTGGGTTATAAATATTTTAATACATGTTGACGAAATGTTTTTTATGGATATAGAGTTTTCAAACATCTGTTTGTATCTAACAGATTAGTTTCTCAGAGAGCGTTCACTTTCAGTTGCGAACGCTGCAGGTTTTCGTGGAGGCTCTATAGCTACGTCTATAGAAAATTTGTGAACGTTGAGATGGAGCAAAGAAATAATAGATGATTTGAACAAGTTAACTTTAATTACGATTTCAAATTCGTCACTCCGAAAGAAGCATGTTTTTATGTTACAGAATTGACGGGACACTGGAAAATTTTCGACTCACAAATTTAGCGATAAATGACATAACTTTGAGAACCGATGGTCTATATAAATATTAATGTTGTCGGCAATCTTTTATAAACCGAGGCGAGGCTAAGAGGGAAAAGAACACTTTTAACAAACAGTGGGATTAAAAAAAAATACTTAAACACTAAAGAATAGACTAAAGACTAAAAAGTAGACTAAAGATTAAAGAGTAGCCTAAAGAATAAAGAGTAGACTAAAAACTAAAGAGTAGCCTAAAGACTAAAGTGTAGACTAAAGACTAAAGAGTAGACTAAAGACTAAAGAGTAGACTAAAGACTAAAGAGTAGACTAAAGACTAAAGAGTAGACTAAAGACTAAAGGATTGCTAGTTAGTATTAGGTGTAAATAAGTTGCAGTCATAAACAATAATAAACATAGTTGCACAGTCCATAACCCGTTAAAGATTCGTGCGATCATAAGAATAGTTTAGCGTTCGATGAAGTCACGAAGCCATTCCGCCCGATCACCTTGATATGTGGAAGGTAATGGTAGGACATTCTATTTAATCTGCCGGTAGAATTTCCATTGTAGGTCTCAATGGGAACTTTGTTACAGGACTTGCAATTTCGAAGGAATATTCATTTTACTTAGTGTATAAAATATACATGGTGTTCCATATTGGATATGAAATTTTTATTATTTCAGCCGAAATTATATCGAAACAACATAGTGCGGACGAAAGTTAATTTAGATGGTTTACATTATAATAACGTACTGTGGAACTAAGGTCGTCACTCACTTATCAACTCGGCACACAACTAACACCGACTATACACTAGGCGTCCGCCGCGATGCGATGCGACTATGTACAACGTGGACATTTTTTTTTTTGATGTCAGGAGAGTAGTGAACGAGCTGACAACAGACACGACATATCACGCGACGACGGTAACGGCGCGCGTGGGGCTTTCAAGCGGAGGACTTCTTGATGATGAAACACCCCTCTAATGCGAGGTGTAGAGACACTCCACCGCCGTCCCGATGCGACGCGAGGGTACGAGGCGAGGCGTGTGCCGGTCGACGAGTGAGCGACGACTCTTAGATCCGTACAGTTGTTTGGTACCCGTGAAACCGCCATGTTACGCGCGACCGCGCGCCCGACGAAAAAAAAAACATTTCTCTCTCAAAAACTGTTTACAACACCGCGATCATAATCGGAGCGAATTGTGTTTTAGATCTGCCTATTTCAAGATCCGAATCGGTAATTGTGCAATGTTTTGTCTTTGCTTTCTTGTACGTCCAGAGCGGTAATATGTATGTAGATGGTCTATGGTATTTACCATTCGTTATGTAGAGTACATTTTTTCTACTGCTTCACGCAACGGTTCCTGAAATTCGAGACGGATCTAATATGACTGATTATTATGTAATTATTGTTATTAGTTAATGTATTAAAATAAGATTTGTCGAAATGATTATTTTGTTTTTCTATCTTTCTTTCTTTTCATTGGTACTTGATTAGTTTAGCAGATGGTATTGCTAATTTTCAGGTATCCACACATGTCACAAATCACATGTAGTATGTTGCTTGTCACATATAAAATATAATTTTCAATTATTTAATCTCTTATCTGTCTTATATACCTATCTATCAGTATGACCTATTTTCTATACAGCAAGAGTAGCAAATGACTGTTAGTGTCAATCAGTTAAGTAATGAAAGTTGTTAATAAGACTGATTTGTTTTGTCGGTTTCCCCGATATCATTACGAAGGAAATGAAGTAAGACCCTTCAATACAACAATCATAAATCTAACTTTCTAAGAACAACACGGTCGTGGGGCAGAAGGAAGCGAATGCAAATTATCGCGGCACCGCATCTCCGAACAAACGTTGCGTATCGAGACGTTACTGCAATTTCTATTTTCACTGTCCGATACAGATTTCTTAATGATTCCCGCGTGCTGCTTTAAGACGGCGATTCATTGACGAGTAGACAAACTAACAAATATTACTGTTGACTTTTGTAACTTATACCTAACGAAAATATTGATTTTTATATTGTTGTCTGTTAAACTGATGTTGAAATCTCAATGTAAAGGCTTTTAAATTTATCACATCCTAAAGACATCGACTCGCTAACGAGACGACATTACTCCTCAATGGACCGCCACCTTAAATCGAATGTTGGTTGCGAAGATTTGTAACGATTCTCACTATTTAAATTGTTGGTAACACTAAAGATCTTTTTAAATACAAGTTTAACCAAAAAGCCCGACACTTTTAAAGTCATCATTAGCATGAAGCCTTTTATCTTTTAATTTTTGGTCACAGCGTTTATTATATAAGACGGTTCATAATATGTATATTTGTCTGTTTGTATGATTGTCAAGTGTTCTGTAACCATAATAGAGTTCCACTACCATAAACCTTAAACTACCATAAAGCGATAGCCGGGTGTGAAACTGCCACAATTAAAGTAAAAAAAAATATCTATCTTCTTTCTCTATGGAGAGAATGGAATCATAGAAGGGATCTATGATTCCATTCTCTACGTAAAAAGTACCTAGTTAGTTGAAGCAGTGCTTAGGCAATGAGATCTTTATGAGATATTTACATAGCGTTCACGTTTCTGGTAAAGTTACATAAGCGTTGTATAAGAAAGCTCCAACCTACATTTGGCTGAAACTTTTTGTACAGTTACACAAATGCACGCAAGGTTCGCTTATTATGTCTTACAACTTTACCAATGCGTTTCGGTAGACCTTAACGGGACGGTGTACGGTTGTGATTGCGCTGTTCGGGGAGCCGCGTTCGTAAGTCGTCGAGCGTCAAAGCACGTATTTAGACGTTGTTAGTGTCGCTATGACCGTGGAGTGTGGAGCTATGTCAGTTGTGCTGTTCGTGAGATCAAAACATCGCTCAGCGTTACCATGAAAGGTAACATCGTGAGGAAACTTGCACGGTTAAAATGGAAAGTCTAGCAAAGTTAAGTCTTCTCCAGTGTTAAGTTAAGGCTTTTAACTTGTCCTCTGTATAGTAGATGTGTTGGTGGTGGTTGCATCCTATTAATAAGGCTTTGTCGGGAGCCCTGTAACATGTGGAAGCGCATCCGTAGTTCCGACAAATGGCGCGTAAGGTCTTATCCGGTCAGAGATCGACATACTTCTCTGTTGTCGCGAAGGAAACGTACCTAATGGATTTCCCCATTTAAAGAAGGCTTTAAATTTTCTGATGATGAGAGAACAGTCGTACCAAACAGTGGGACGATATATGTATGACAATGATCACAAGTAGTGATGAAAAAATGAAAATTTTAATGTCTAAGTTGTTCCTTTAAGGTCTGGAATTCGGAGTCTAGATGTCTAGTCCAAACTCTACGAAAACCAATACTTCCGACTTATTTATTGATCGCTAGTTAAGCTTCAAGCCCAATTGAATCTTGTCGTCTTAAAATATCTCCAAAAATAGCTCATTTCTATGGGAAAAGGCTTTTTAAACAAATCAGCACTATAGATGCCAATAATGGTATGACGCGTGAACAAAGTATGTACCTTTGACACCGCTACTACAACAATTTATTTATTTATTTATTTTATTTGGGACACCCAACACTGATATCACATTTTAGAATTACGTGTACACTCATTGTTTTATGTATATTAAAATTATTTGTGTATCCGCAATTACAGGGTGCCACGGCATGCGTATTATTAAAACTAGACAACAACCTAAATTAGTAATTATAATAAAGTCCTAGACTAAACCGCGGGTCTTGATATACATATGTGCAATGCTGGCTACCAGAGTCAGGCTTTTGTGCTTATTTTAAATATCTCACATGTGTGTTTTTCGTGTAATAATTAATGATAATTTGTATTTATACTTCCATTTCTTAATTTTCGACGCCGTAAACGGAAAAATATGGCTTGAACTAATAATCCTGTAACATCTTTACATGTACCCGCATTTGTGCAAATAAACGTCTTTGTCTTTGTCTAATGTTTCAATGACCATATTAGTGTGGAGCTCATTATGCAGAATGTAATATTACATAACGAAGAATGGCTTAATTATGCAACAGAATGATCGCACTTTGCACCGGCTCATCGAAGGTCAGGTCAGTCAGGTAATGGAAATTGCAGTCACATTGCATACAAACTATCAAACTTATTGCTGGACAATTTATTTAAGTATACCAGATTAACACTCGTAGATTAATATTGATATATTATGGCACGGCATGAGAGCGGGCGAGCAGTTCCTTTGATGATAATAGTCTCTGTACGCAATTATGTATTGAATTTAAAGCCCGATTTACACTTTTTAGCAATAATAATAATTAATTGTATAATTAAATTATATCAATTAATTTGTTTACCTATACGTTCACGACGTAGTAGTAGAAGAAAAATAAGCCAACGGAAGTGGCTTAAGCACCGGCTCATGAATGTTATTTACCTTGTCTTGCATGTCATGCTTACCGATTGTGATGATTCAGAAGACGTAGCTTGACACTGACTCTTTGCGTATTCCAGATCATTAACATCACGGTAGTGACCTCACTCCAATTATTCGCTTCTTAATTCTCGTTGCGAAATCACAGAATAATTCTAACGAAGCTTCAGCGCTCATTACAAAAGGACGGTCTGTTTCGCCTCGTGATTCGTGAATTGTCGGCCACAGCCATGCTCCTCCAATCACTCGACGGTTCGTCTGCGTTTTAAGTTGGGATAATTTTGGGTAATCTCGCCGCTCAGAATCACCGTTCGTGACATATTTGACGGCTCTGTGAGCGCGCTAACTGTTGTAACGTTGAATGGTGTGTGTAAAATGCGAGGTAGATATTTTTGTTCGATTTTTTTTTTCATGGAGGATTCCAATGTGCTGTTCGATTTGGCTTCGAGATTCTTACGGTATAGTTAGATTGTTAAGCATCATAAAAGTTTTAGTTTTGAAGAATTTTATTTCAATTATTTACTCGTCGCTTTTCGACGTTTTACGTAAATGTTATTTTAACGCTTACATTACATTCCCGTACAAAGGCTTCACAAATGTTATTGACCCCTTGGTTGTTATTGTATTCATTATCATAAATAAATGTTTTAGATGAAAATTAACTTTAATTACTGTACCACACACTATAAAGTAGCTGTTGATATGTTTTTATATAATTCCTCTGCACTTGACGTAAATTAACGGTTTCTACGAAAACTTATTCAGTTCCAGTTGCAAAGCTTTTGTAAAGCTATTGTTAAGCTCTCGAATTCCAGTTACATATCTTGTTAACCAAAGTGGGTGAACTCGCAGGCTAAGTAACTTGAAGGAATTCGTTTCGAAATCTAGGTATTACAGGTTCCTACCAGCTCCACTGATTTGAGTAATTATGATCTTATCAATTGATAGTATTGGAAATATACATGGATTTTCTTTAGACTTCCTTTGCTAGGTTGTGGAGGCTATTCTTCTCGGAGGTAAAAAGGGCTAAGGCGTCGTGCACACCCACCGACACGTTACGTGGCAGATGCATAACAACATAAACATAAAAAAATATCACTACATTTATCTCTTTCGCGTCAACATAGAGCAGCTCCCTTTTGACAAACAAACACACGGTCGCATTTATAATATTAGCACGGACTGGTCTAATCACATCATCTATCGAGGTTACATAGAGTTTACAGACGGTTTTATTTGGTCTCGAGTTTTTTAACTTCCTTACTTTATACCTCATTGAGAAGAGATTTGTATTCAGTATTGAAACAACAAAAAGGGGCAAAAAAAATATATTTATCATCTCTATGCGCGTGGCGTGTTAGTGAGGTCTAGATAATTTCTCATAGATGTTCCTTTGTTCGCGTATTTTATCTCGAGAGAGCTTCGCGTTTGTGAATGTGCAATTGTATGCAATGTGACGGACGATTAATTCTGTTGTTGGAAAACGCATGTCAAGGAGGTCTTGACTTATTTATTTAGTATTGGCTGTGCTCGCGACTTCGTTCGCGTTTGAATTTAAATTGAAATGAAAGTAATCCCCTTAAGGGGTAGGCAGACGAGTGTAGTACACCCCCACATTTCACCGGTCACGTTTAAGTCCCACAATGGGTGGTGAGCCTATTGCCATGCGCCGGGCACACATCTAGACTCCGAGTCACTACTAGAAATTCTAAATTAGAAAAATCCAACAGTACCCAACCCGAGATTTGAACCCAGGACCTCCCGATCGGCAGTCGCGCTAGCGACCATTAAGGCAGTCAAAAAAAAATTATACTAAAGAATATTAACAGCACCTAAACCAATAAGCACTAACTGGGCCGATATTTCTAACAGTCCCATTCCTGCAGTCCTATTGCTAATGAATACTAACCAACTAATTAACTATCACTAATCGAAATCACACTAACAGTCCTATAGCCCAATTAGAGGTCGGATACAGATGTCCACAGGCGCAAAAAAACATCAAGTAGGCGGCAATTCAGAAACGAATGACAATTGAGATTCGCTCAAAATTTCGAACGAAAACACGAATTAACGTTCATTCGGCAGTAAAGTAATCGGATGAAAGCTTTGTACCGTTTTTAAAGAGAGCTTTTTCTGGACTGTAAAATAAAGTACGATTTATTTTTATTTTTAAATCCAATTAAAACGAAAAGAGCACAGACTACATATAAAAGCGGAGTGATTGTATTTCATTTCGTTCGTTCAATGTTATTGAACGATCGTATGAGAACGTAAGTAGGTACCTATGTTTCGCTGAGCGCCTCTCACGTTAAAATTTAATTTCGTAATAACCCGCAAGGTCATCTCGCGAACGTCTGACACTCAATTCTAATTCGACTTTCAAAACACCTAGTTCGCGTTGTTTTACCAAATTTGACGCCGCGGTTGAATACTCACGAGAGCAGGTGTTGTTTATTATTTACTATCCATTGAGAATTTTCTTTGAATAACAGAACATCAATGTAATGTTGACGTTTCAATGGATTTCAAAATGCTTTAATGTTCGATAGTGTTGCGAGGGATATTATTGTGACAAAACTTAAATGTTCCATGTTTGCCTTCCATTTCGTTTAACGTGTTTGCGGGTAGTTTGTAAGCAAATTTTAAATGCAGAACAACATAACGTTAATCGATTTTGTGTGTAGCTGTTACTGTGGTATTTGTTGGAGTTAAAATAACCTCAATGTATGCACTACCTCATATTTATAAGGGATCTAACGATGGTAAGGGATGGTACATATATAAAGATGTTACAAGATTATTAGTCCAAGGGATATTTTGCCTTTTACGGCGTACAAATTCAGGATACTTTTTAAGAAAGAAAAAAAATGTTTGTTAGCTTTCGTCCGCCACTTCGTCCGCGAGGAACAGTGACCTTGGGCAGCATTTTAATTTCTTAGGATACTTTTATTGCAAAAGACAGTATTCCACGCGGACGAAGTCGCTGGCAAAAGCTGGTATTACAATAAACTGTGGTCAGGTCTTCTTTTACGCACAACTGTGCCTGTATTGAAAGACTGCTCTTCTCAGTTTTACACGAACATCTTGTTTCCTAGTACCTACTAACATTTAAAACCTAGTACAATAATACTATTTATGTGTTGCAAGCATGCGTGCGTGCGTACACGCATGTGTGTGTAAAGTATACAACTACAGAATAATAGGCTTTTTCTGCTGAAGTATACTTGTATATCGACAAAGATTCGCTTGTCGGGGTAAATGTATCTCCACGTAACATTCGTGTGCGCTCCCTAACCACGGGCTATTTTATGGGTCATTTACATAATTCACTATCAATGTACGTCTTGGAATATTTATCTTAAGTGATTGGCTCTACGTTGCCTGTAGTATCTTTTATTTATATTCAATGGATGTTACCTAAATGTATTAAAAGATCTCTACACCAAAGAAACGAAATGAACTCGACAGTTATGTACCCATATTTGTACAAATAAACGTGTTTGTCTTTGTCTTTGTCTTATCCTATATTACTTCTAATACCTCCAAGAATATGTGTACAAAGTTTCATGATGATCGGTTGAGTAGTTTTTG
>DWDX01005932.1:0-10074 GCA_018245675.1 Agara michaeli | reverse complement strand
CGTAAAATGTATTTTTAGTTCACCGCGACTGCTGACCTACCAAATTTCGGGTTTGTCGGAGCTGTAGTTTGGATGTATCAATTTTCCATCGCTTATACCCCCCGATCCTCTTCGGGGTGGAATTTTATAAAATCCGTTCCTGGCCGATCTCTACTTAGCGAAACGAATATTCCTTCCAAATTTCAAGTCTCTACGCCTTATAGTTCCAGAGATATCATGACGAGTCACTACATACATAGAAAACCTCTTATAAATTTATAGAAGATAGATTCTCGAAACCCAGCGTCCGAGGCATGCGAAAGGCAACCGCAGGAGCATCATTTAATTCCGTTAAATATACTTAAATCGATCAAAGATACTCTCCATAGTTATAAACAAAGGCACAAAATATGTATAACATTGTAAGGAACATGACGTCACCTGCGACAATAACGGCGTAGCGCTGTCGGCTGGCCCGCGCCGACTTGAACATCACGACAGAATTTATTATTGCGTCACTTGCACTGCTATTGTTTTTACCGTCATAGACGATGCGATGCAGGGCCCCTTGGACACCATTTTTGTAGTTTCTCCCCATTTATAAATTGTGTAAAATGAGCAAAAGCAGCAAATCGTTACGACGCTGCAATATCATGACGGTCTTAATTAAATTTCCACACAAATACCACGACGAAGTGAACGATTATACATTCAGATGACAGATTACAGACATTGCATGTAAACCCGGCCGACATATTTTTTGCCCAAGTAATTATTTATATCCGTGCCGATAGGACGAACGTCCCCTCAAATTTGTTTCAGAACGTTGCTTGTAAATTGTTATTTTTAATATAGTATTCTCAATATGGTCACCAAAGCACTAACCAAAAAATTCGAACACAAAAATATTTATAGCGAGAGCCCCAAAAATTCCCTCCAGTTTTGTAATAACGCATGACACAACTTAAACAACAATAAAATCAGTGACGTTTTATTGCAGTTTCGGACGCAAAACAATTAATACTTAACAAAATATTTTAACAATAAAGTGATGCAAACAGTAAACATCTATTATAAACGTAAAGTAATTCGCAGTAGTGACATACGAGGGGCGGCCTCGGCGTCGGCCCGTAAGACCTCACACGGCTACGAGTTCGCCCCTCGTCCGCTCCCTCATAGGTCATCACGGTGCTCGGTAGCGGCTAGCCGTAGCGAACTAAGGAGCCATTCGAATACCGTTAAAACGTGGTCGATTTCATATAAATACATAATCACTCTCCCGAAACGCGATTGGGAACACTGACCGCGGCCGGATAAAATGCAAAACATTTTTTTTAAATACAATACACCTCCATCTCGGCCCTCAGTTTTAAATAATGGCCGGCGGAGAGCCCTAGCGCGCGGGCCGCCGCGGCTTCGTAACTTGTAACTCGCATCTCACGAATACAAGAAAGAGATAATTACATTTTTAACATTTGCGATCTATGATTAAAGTAGGGTACTAATTATCCGCAGTCATTAGTTATTTTTTCGAGACACACTTACATAATTTTATAATTTATAACATTTCATCGCACGTGTAGATATGCACACGGCGGCAACGAACGACGGCACCGGTGAGCGGGCGCTACGTTCTCCCGAGCGGCCAGTTCGGCCGGTGCCGTCTCCCGCCGCCCGAGCGGCCCCGGAAGCCCATAAATGATAACAATATATGACTCTCGTTAAGTATATGTATTGTGCACCTTTTACGTAATGAAAAAAATAGCAAATGGAATATGCATTTTTTAAAATAATCCGTTCTCATCGATAATGTAAAACGACGTCGCCGCCCGAGCGCTCCGTTACCGGTATCGTTAGCAAAACACGACATGTATTATATTTATTTTACATTATTCACGACGCATTGCACCTGCACCGTTTCTATTGCCAAACAATAATTACGGCCGTTGTACGCGTGGGTATATCGAAATGACGCCCAGATTTCACGTTAGACCAGTTTTCGAACAGCTAATGTGTATATCTAATTCTATCGATTTGCATGGATATGTCAATGACCGAACGATAAATGAAATACACATATGCGATTAGCCTTCGACATGTCGAAAACTGCTCGACCGCGCGTTCCAGTATCGGGTTATAACGACAACAATGCTATCGTCGTCTCGCTCTGCCGCGAGATCTAAACGGCCGGATAGCGCCGGTGGAACGGTTGAAACGGCTACATTCTCGAGTAGTCGGCTATGTGAACTAAATGGCTAAATAAAGTTATCGGTATGATCCGGACGACTGTATACCCTTATAGGCGGCGTGCGATCTAAAGGGCTAGGGATGGCTCGGCGGCTAGACGGTCGCGCGGGCGGCGCAGTGTTGCGGATCACGCGAAGATCAACCACAGCACGAACAGAATGGCCACCCACAGGAAGATCTTCGACAGGAATTGCTCCTCGTCGTACTGTGCAGTGCCGCGCGGAGCTGGAACAACAATCGCATCGTTTGCTATATCGGTATACGAGAGCCCGGCGACAAGGATAACAGATGATTTTTTTTACCACTACCTATATTTCATCAACGATTACGTATACTATATATTACATTTGACAAATCCATGGGATCACGTACCGGGGTTAGGCCTCGCCTCGCCGAAGTTGAAGGTGGAGGTGAAGACGCCGAAGGGGAAGGCGCCGATGCCGAAGGACATGTGGAAGCCCTCGCCGAAGCCGAAGCCCGGGAAGCCGCCCACGGTCTCCGGCTCGGTGCGATGGCCCGCCGGCCGCGGCGGTACCTGCTTACAAAACATACCAATCACGATAATTATCCGTTAGACTCGCTCGGTGGCTCGATATTCAACCGTAATTCATTGTTTTCGAATAAGAAAAATTCATTTGAATGATGAATTTAGATCTAGCAAAAATGACCTTTAGCTCGACTAAGCCGTAATCAAAAGCAAAACTGCCTTATTTGACATTCCCTTGGATTTTTGTTTGACTTACTATGATTATAAATAAATCAAAATAAATTGAAGTTTGTGTGCAACATGCATAAAAAGGGGTACAAATACAAAATGTTCACTTCACGGATTAATATGTAGATAAGTTCTTTTGGAGTGTTCCATGACAGATGATTCAGAACACGGTAACTCCTGCTAGTCGTAAAAGGCGACTAACAGGGTCTAAATCCCTCTCACTATGAGAGGAGACCCGGTCCAGCAATAGACCAACAAAACAAAGCATATTATCGCCTTTAAAAATACATACATCTACGCCCGGTCTCTGCCGGGATCTGTGTGTATGGATGCAGGCGCTGAGAAAGACCAAGTCTCTTCTATCTTAACATAATAGGTCAGATTACTGGCAGTTGGGGATATTAGAAGTGTCCTTAACAGGCATATATGGGCGAAGAGAGTGATGAGTAGAAGGAAGGTGTCGGGTCTGTAAGACAGATTTAGCATTCGGTGCTTCCTAATCACCCAAGCTCCCGACGCAACAGTATCAAATTACGTGAGCCTGCTAAATGATACCTAACCTAACCTATCTATTTGTCCCGGTGTCCTTCCCTATATTTTTCTATAGGTACAATATGGTTTTAATATAATAAAGATAGACGCATAAACAAAACGTTTTTGTGGCCGTCGCTGGCCGGCGGCGGCAAGTCATTTAGAGAGGTGGACGAACCTAGCTAACTGTCATTGCCATGTAATATGCACTAATGTGGCGCTCCGTAGTTAATAGATAACGTTCCGAATTAACCGTTCTGTGTGCAGACCGTATTTCGTATGTTAATATCGTAATAATATTTCTAGTCTCATTAGTAACGTCTAATGCGTGGCATTTTTTTCCCGTCTACGAAGAGCGAAAAGTGAAAAGGCGATGAACGATAACAATGTAAGAATTACATTAAATGTACATATATTTAATTGTAAGGAATAAATAAAATGTTTTCGTTTGTATTTATCATTTAAAATACATAATGAAATCAGTGCAGGGGAGGTCGAGTACAATGGCAAGGTACAGAATATATCGCATCGATATGATCGAATTTCAATAAAATGACCTGAACCTATACAAAAGTTAAATGATTTGACTCAATGACGAACTAGGCGCGGTAGACTATGACCCTAAACCTCCTCGGGATGATAGACTCGTGCCCAGCAGTGGAACGATAAACACGTTATAGAAAAGAAGAGAAAAAAACAAGTAAGATATTGTAAGACGTATTACGCGATATTACGTACGTCTCTCCATGAGATGTGTGGTAAGTGGCATAGCGGCGGATGTGTACGATATCAACCAATAGGATAATTAGATTTTCAGACCTCAACTTGGTTTAGCTCTGATAAAGAACCAGTTTAAGTTTTTTTTCATAATCTTTTTTTAAATTTGAATATTGAATCCAGTTACAGATATGGAATAGAGATACACAGATGGTGCAGTTACATGAAGATTTATTACGTAGTTAGCGAGCGTACGTCAGCACGAGTCGACATGCTTTAATGAAAGCAAAAAATTTGTTTCTCGTAGGACTGCATCACGCATAGCACACGTCAGCCCCACCGCTATGCTGCTTAACTTCATTGAGCGCGTTTATGCCAATTCTAAAATAACAAGCAATGAAAATCTAGCAATCCTGTTAACGTCTTTGACATTCATCTTTGGTGGAACAGCAGCCTTAATGTGTGTTTGTTTTTTAACGCCACAATTAGTCAGTGGAAATAATTGCCACATTAACATGGTATCTAAAGTATAATCTGACGTCACCGGTGGAACATACGGTCGCAGCAAGTCGTTAACTCTTACTGAGATAAAAAAAAATTATGAGACCGTTTACCGTTCCAATGTCAGATATGGGTTTAAAAAAATGATCCACCGAGGTGGTGAAATTTAAAACTGGCCGACTTCATGTGTCTTAGAGTAAACTTTCTTAATTATCATCATTAGAACATCACGCCGGGTCTGTAACGGGGTAGGCAGAAAGCACTGAGTGCCAAATATTCTTACTAAAAATCCTTACAAAATTATCTTTACAGACATGACGTGCTTATTGTACATACTTGAACTTTCTTAATGTTGGCGAAAACATTCGTGGAAGCAGTAAATTACCGACAGCTAAGTTGGGCGTCGTTAAGATGGTTCAGAATGACGACACGTACTTTAAAGCGAATGAAATGAGTTTGAGAACCGTTGTCCAAAAACTTATCAAGAACATTTAGACGTGGAAATTTTCCTTGAAGTTTTCCTTCACCATTACACAAGATGCAATCATATATTACTAATGTACCTACAGTGTGTAGAGACCTGCCGGCGAGCTACGTGCCTACACGTAAGCAGGTACGGCCACGTCATGGCAACACACAATGGCCGCTTCATTTGTAATCTCAGGATTAATTAAACAAAAACTATAATACAATAAGTGTAATAAGATTTAATTTGCTTCGTTTCTACGTGTTGTGTTTATAGATAGTATCGGATAGGATCCATGTTAATCGAGGTTAGTACCCGGTACATTGGCACTCTCGCCGATTGAGACGGCCGCCATTCGGAAGACATATAGAGAGGAATATACATCCTTCACAGGACAACAAAAACATGACATTTTTAAAATCACACAGGAAAAACCATTTTTTGTATTGCATATTTAGCAGAAATCACATTAGCATTGATATATGTAAGAATTACCACCATTTACGAGATCTTTATACAATACTTCACACGACGGGCGCATATGAATAATGCATAGGGACTTTATGAGACAAATAAGTATTTCATACTTTGGCATTTGGTACATTTCTTAAAAGACGAAGCAGCTCTTTTTATCGTCATAATCTAGCTTGTCGGTCCAGTGATTAGTTAACTTGACCGCTGGGGCTGTGGGTTCGGTTCCAACCCAGACTGAATAATTGTGTTATGTACACGATTAACTGTTATCTGAGTTTAAAAGTCTAAATGAGAATCATTTCATAAATCTATATGGGAAGTTTATCAGATCTCTGCTCGCTATAACATAAGCTCTGCCTAGTATAGCATCCAATGTGTCACAACTTGTCCCAGTCCCAAAGTATAGATCCCAAATACAAATATTTTGACCACTGAGTGATCATTAATAATTATAATTCAACAAACATTATTATACAATAATTGATAATATAAAATACATTGAAAATACTACGCATGGTAACTATATGTATGTATCTTGTTATGTAAAAAATTGTCTGCATATGTTTGCATAACTCCTCAGCACATATACATGATTCTATATTGTTTGCTTTTGTTACTTAGCTATTAAAACTGAAGCCATTATTATATTTTGTTTTTCTTGAAACTGCACAAAATTTTGGTCCTTTTGAGACGGATCTTGTCATATATAAATTTATGTATCACACATCATAAAATATGACATACCTTATTTCTGGGATCTTCTTGTTTAGTATTTCCCCGTCCATAGAGAGGAATGACCTTGTCCCGACTGATTGATGCCTTGCACACAGGACACACCTGTCGGCTGGGTCGTGTCTCCAGCCACTGGTGCAAACATGGCCAGCTGAAAATTGCCATATTTCATCTTGAAACTTGAAAAACATAATTTAACTGATCACCAATAACTAGCCCTCAATCAGATGTCCACCACAAAGTTGAAGGTCAACATTCGTTTATAAAGGAGTGGATACCTGGATTAGACCCTACATCTCTTCCCATAAGTAACATTATAAATAGTTTATTTATTAGCCCAGTCAGTCAAATAACAGTGTTAGCAAATATTATAAATTTATAAACAACAATTACGCTAATTAAGAGTTACTAGGAATTAACTAATAAATTGACGCAAAAATCTTGTTAAATAAAAATGCTATATTGCTGTATGATGCCTACTTAAGTGAGTTTATTAACAACCTTATAGATAAACAGCCCAAGACAATGTTTCATTTAAAGAACAATTCTGTTTTTTCTATCAAATCACATTTATACTTAGAGGATAAAAAGGTAGAAACACTAGAAAAATGCTGTGAGTATATAAATAAGGATATTTGTCTATTGCAACTCTTGCAGAAGATATCTGACTTATGTAGGTCATGGTTACTGTCAGAGACAGACAAATATTTAGAGAAAATATAAATTGTAGTTTTTATTTTAGCCATAACATCACAATAAGCGTCATTTCTATATTAGATCATGATAAGTGTATTGTTAGAATGGTAATTGTATTATGTTTGTGTGCTGAATAAATCTCGTCTAATAGTGTCAGTGTTTAGCTTAGTGACATACTGAAAACAGTAATAACGTGACCTTCCCTCATAAGCAGTAGCGTTCTTTAAAATTTCTGTTTGTTATAAAAATATAGAAAGAGCTGCTCACCAGAATAGATGACCACACATGCTGACCACGGCGTCCCGAGCCGTGTCCAGACATATGTTGCACTCTAGTATGCGTTCATCGCGTTTGTCGTCCTCGCCACCGGCATCGCCTCCCGGGGCCGACGCGCTGGCCTGTGCCTCGCTCGTCTCCGCCATCGCACTTTCCACAACACTCTGTACTTAATATTACGTCACAGATATCTATTTCACGTCCACTTATCGCAATCACAAACAGAGAGCGACAACACTAATTCATTTAATAGTAAAAAAGAACATCAACAAATCTTCAATTCGATTCTACAGATTGAAATACATTCACTACTTATATTTTACACGGTTATGTTATTATGGTCCGAAACGATATTTATTAAAAAACATCCATAAAAATTTTGCGTCGTGTACGTGCCTCTAAGGAGAAGCCAAGCCAAAACCAATGTTCCGAGATAGACTGTCCTCCTGCTGCTGAATTGTCAAAATTTGTCATAGAGTAAAGAATAATGTCGACTCATCATGATAGCCGCGTTCATTGAATGCTTTACTTTAATCAGCCAATAGAAACATTCTAAAATGTCTCAGATTTTAGTTGAAAAATCATAATAATGACTTGCGGTATGAAATTTTCGGGCCTATCAGACTATCAAATTTACAAACGTTTGACGATCATGAGCGAAGTCCAGTGACAAATTAAAAAAATTGAAGAATATACTTGGATCATGTTCTAAAGGTGTAATAGATAGTTTTTAAACCCAAAAGATCTTTTGAACTTCAAGTATGGTAATTACTAAATAAAGTTATTGTAACATGAATATAAAAATTTACACTTAAAAATAAAATTTTGAGCACTGCACTGCAGACTTTACAAAAATATGTTAATTTAATATATAGTACAGTTAGTATTTTATCTGTGTAGTACCGAATAAAATCAAGATTGTGTGGAGCTGTGGAGCTGTGAATCTGTCGATCGTTTTCAAGTTTCCATCTGAAACACAAATGACGTATGTTTCCAAAGTGTCCCTCTTTTGCTTGTGACCGTCCATTGTAAGCAAAGAAAAAAATATATCAAATAACAGCCCTGTAATATTACAATAAACTATTTAAAATTAGCAGGAAACCAGGTGGATTGCTTTTAAGTTAAAGAAATGCTTGTAAGAGTAAATTTGTGTAATTAGTAAATAATACAGTCTAAACGCGATATAGTGAATGTCTGCGGTCAAAAAATATGTTAGAAAACAACTGTGACGTCACAAACGATATCAGCTGAGGAGTTTAGGGTGAACTAGTAGATTAAAACTTACAAAATGGGTGGTGCGGTGAGTTCTGGAAGGGACAATAATGAATTGATAGACAATCTGATGGGAGGTAATTATATTCGATCGAAGAATGTCGAAAAAGTATTCCGGGCTTTGGACCGAGCTGACTATATGACTCCGGAGTCCCGAGACCAGGCATACAAAGACCTTGCTTGGCGAAATGGCGCCTTGCATATGTCATCGCCTTGCATTTACAGGTAGGCACTGTTTTAGGTAATAAGCACAAAAAATAATGACTTCTATTAGTAATTTAATATTCTATATTATTTATAAAACAATGCGCTAAAAATTCTGTCATTAATTAGGGTAGCGACTAAGTATGGCTTCGTTTATATAAGGAAAATATCATGTGAAATCTGCAGAAAAAATCGTATACTGTTATATTACGTATTATCGGTAATGGTTTAATTACGTTGTTTTTGTCAACTAAGTGACAATAACAAATACAAATCGAAGCTTACCACGATATTTTTTCTGCTCAATTTATGCAATACATTTAAACTTGTGTAGCACACAAAAGGAGATTTGTTTAAAGAATACCAACAATTTTAAATTTTGTATCAGTATATTTAGTGCTAATTTTAACTAACATTGCTTTAAGGTTAAAAGTTTTTTATCAGTCTAAGTGTAAATATTCTTAGCAATATTTTAAAAATAGTTACTGTGTCATATTATGGTGGGAAGAGAATAATAGTTTCATCTTGTTTACAAACACTGTTATGTATATTTTATAAGATCATATGGTGGTTTTAACATGTATGTATGTTACAAGTGTTTGAATTGAATATTAAGAATTTGTGAGGAAACCTGCACCCCGTAGCGTATTCCATAATATTTCTAAGCTGTATAGAGTTTGCTAATCGCCACTAAATTAAAAAATTGTAGAATGCAAATTTCCCATGCACATCATATGATGATATGAGGATATGATGATCATATTGATATATGTGATAAAGAGTGGTTAACGATATTTTCAGTGAGGTAATGGAAGGATTGGAGCTCCGTTCGGGCCTCTCCTTTCTGAATATTGGTTCGGGCACTGGTTACCTCAGCACTCTTGCTGGCCTCATTCTGGGCAGCGCTGGCATCTCACACGGCATCGAAATCCACTCATCTGTGGTAGATTATGCCAACAGAAAGTTGAGTCTCTTCCTTTCCAACTCCCCTGCATTGGATGAATTCGACTTCTGTGAGCCAAGGTTTTTTGTAGGTGAGTGAAATAGTTTTGAACTAGTGTGTTACTTTATTGTTTGCTCAGATTATCCATACTTTCATACTAATATTATAACTGCAAAATTAACTCTGTCTGTCTGTGACGTCATCACGGCCAAACCGCTGAACCGATTGTGATGAAATTTCATACATAGATACTTGAGGGTCTTGCGCTGAACATAGGCTACTTTTTTCTCTCATTTTCTTTTTAGTTTTTCATTGTTTTAC
>DWDX01005931.1:0-10074 GCA_018245675.1 Agara michaeli | reverse complement strand
CAGACATAGCTCTATGGTGAATTATTACCGATTACCAATCTCATCTGTAATACTGATATTTCCGTAGTCATGCATTACTCTTGTGGTTTTAATGAACGGGCCCGCCATTTAATCATCGTAAAAGGCCCATAAATCCTAATTACACGGCTTATTATTTCGAACTCGGATCTGACTGAGAGCACGGCAGGACAATACAGTTCTACTTAAATATTGGTTCAATTCTGAACAATGTTGCCAGGTGTGCCAACTGAAATTCAAGGGACATTTAATTTTATTTACTGTTAGAAAGAAAAATGATCTAATAATTTTCATAGGCTATCAGGTTTAAGGACAATGATCAAGTACTACATTTACATTAACAATTTGATTTCCTAAGTGGCTGAAGAATATAAAAACATGTAATAGTAATTAAACAATACGCTAATTGTTATAACAATAAATCTTTATTTAAGGTACCTACAACTATTTTTAATTTCTATAGCTATTACCAGTAAAAATTGAAATTAGGCAAATTATAATACGCAAATATAAACATTAAGCAGTCATTTACTATCTAGTTACTAGTAATTTGTACCCATTATTCACAATTTATTTGTATGTATCTATATAAAACTATGAGATAAACAATTATACCTAATATAATTTACTTACATAATTTAATTTTATTATGTTTTATTAATTCCGCAAATTAACCATTAGCCTGGCAACATTAGCGCGCCTAAGGACCAATTGGAAACCCATCGTTAGAGGAGTTTATTCTTTTTCTGTCCACTATAAGTCGTATTTCCATTAGACGACAACATTATTAATAGTGTTGGATTGTATAGTGGCCGATTGTTCCTTTAAAGGTCTGAGCCAGTCCAGTTTGGTGCGATCGCTTTACGAACGGTGCTGCTATACTGCAGTCCACCTACGTATTTTATACGTTTATAACGATCTATAAATAACAGTTATTATATAATAAATAATAGAATGCAAAAAACTTACCATATTTATATTACAGTAATTAATTTTTTTATCCCCTTATATCTTTCCTACCATAACTTTAATCTAAAAATGCTAATTTTAGTATATACCTACGTAATTTGTACTTACGTAATATATACCCATAATCATGCACATAAAATGGCATGCAGTACATAGGTACTGTATCCATAGAGATACACATGCATTTCCCGTTAATATACACAGTTGTCTGAAAATCACGTAGGTACTATTTTAATATTAATCAATTCACATTGATAACAGTTCTACTTAGACAGAAATAATAATTCGTAACTAATTACCTGCTACATATAATGTTTTTTAAGATATTGTAATCAGGTAACTGTATTTTATATACTTACTATGTACATAATATCAAACATTTTGAAATATTTCCCACCTATACTGCAACATTCTGTTCGTGTCATAATTTCCGAAAAACAAGGAACCTGTCAGTGTTGCCACTAGAGAATCGAGCTATAAATCGCCACTCTTGTCAACTGAGCGACTGTAAAAACGCGCAAAAAGTGGGGAATCGGTCCCGTAACTATCAGAAATAAAAAATGGTGTAGTCGATATTCGGAGTCCGAAGAAACCGCACTGATTGCACAAAGGCCTCCCACGGGACCGAATTATCGTCACGTACCACGAACTCCCCACTTCGTTAGTCCACGCCTGCCCGATGACGTGTACTTCTCACCCTAAATATATTTACGATTCTCCTCACAACTTTCACTGTCGAGGGAGAATTATACATACAATCACGTTTGCTATACCGTTCTGCACTGGGGACACGTCGCGGTATATCGGCGACAAGTTTCTCACATCCTGACACGTCGCAGTTGAAACTTATATATGTAGGTACACAAGTTTATATGTCAGTCTTCATTAAATTAAATTACTCAAAATAAGACTGCAATTTAACGTTCCCCGTTGACTTGACTCATATGGAAAAAAAAGAAAATTTCGATAGAATCACGATTTATACGCGACATTCAAGCAAACCAGTAAATAGGACTAAAGAAAGAAATAGTTAGCCGCGCAATAGATGTGACACCTAATAAAACTCAAGAGACAAACGAAATGGCTATTTTGACACTAACTCTTAAATAAAGCAGCTATCCGTGAATCAGGTGATTCTCATTAAAGTTTAAGTAATGCCGTAAGCGACGCCCACGTAACACACCGATCCAATACCAAAGAACAGCTATGCTAGCAGTAATTCCACTATATAAGAAAATACATATCCCGATAATCAAGAAAGATTTCTTGCCAAATGCAAATAGATATAAACTATTTATAATAAATTTAACTGGTTACGCTAACTCGTTAAAAGAACTGAATTTGAAGTAGAAGTATTAAGACGTAACATAACAGTACAGTTAACTTGTACCAAAATCATTTTTAGTACAGTTAGTGCAGTTGCTTTGATACTAATTGCCTACATAGTTACAAATAACACAATGCAGTACCCCACTCGGACTAAAGGATTTATAATTGTTCAGAAACTTGCCCAACTAATACATGTAAACAAGTACCATGTTATTGTGTACATAATAAAATTGTATACGTGTATTCTGACAGTATGTAATTCAGTCACTATGTACTTTGTCTTCACAATGCCTATAACGGGCTCTCATTACCGTCAACATTGCTCAATTACTACGCAACAAGAAGCATGTAGGCGAAACACTGAAAAGCAGCCAGCGAATTGTATGCATATTATCTTAAATATCCGAAAACGGCATACATTTACTGAAATTCGTATTTCGTGAACATTTACATCCGCCGAGACTACTGTGAATTAATTTTTATACTTTTTGTTCGCAGACCACTTCAGCGTTACGTTATTTTATAGCAAGTAAAAAAACATATTTACGCAACCAAAAAATTACGCATGTCTGTAATAAAATCAATTAATGCATTAGAAATATCATTACATTATCATTATCTGTAGAAATTACCTCCACAATTTTTGGTATACTTTCTGTTAACATTTAAGAAAAGAATAATACACACGTTCCGGATATAAAGAGGAAATGAATGTTATGTTCATTTTTGTCTTTTGCTCATATCCGACATATAACAAACCGGTCCCAAAATAACAACATTACCTAAATATAAATAACTACATAAAGGAAATCACCAGGAGATTAAGTTTATTCGATACATTGGAAATCATTACCTTTCTGTAACGTTTCGACAACTTTTTCTGCAAAATGCATTCCTGTATTTATTTCCTATTTTCCTCATCTTTACATATATAGTATTGAAATTTTAATAATATCACCATAATTATGTAACCATAAGGAAATAAATGGGCCATCCATGCCAACTCCATATCTGCCAGAAGTCTTATTTTACTATGTACGTTATCCCTATTCGTTTTAAACCGGCAACACATTCGGAACTTCTCGGTGGCCACTTACCAATTTCGATCGTTTTTTTTTAAATTATAAAAGCAACGAATGGGTCAAGACAAGCAGCACAAAGCTCTAATGGAAGTGAGTCACACGTAGCTTGCACTCCGGACAATTAATATCAAATCCCCTGTATCGTAGCGTGTGTCGGCATATCACCAATTACAAACTGAATCACAGCCAAGCACAAAGCTAGTTAGAAGTACTTAACAGTAGTAACTCTTACTAAAATTAGTGAAATAGAACTGCTCCGGCAGACTTATACCAAGTTTAAAACTCTAGAACTATGCAGGTTTTGTATTTTATTTCATGCAATTACGTATTTCCTTGTCCATCTGAACTACAGCCGTCTTTTTTTTCTACTACTAATTCTGTTATTACAACTACCCTCGGTCAAGGACTGCTCTGGTGCGGCCGGAATAAATCGCGCTGATTGCACAAAGCTCCTTCAATTCCTCTCATTTCGTTATCGTTGCAATTGTACATTCCTTTGAACCCCCTCATAATAACAGAGAAACGATAAAACGCACTCACCCCTCAATGACTCAACAAAGAGACAACCAGAAACAACTCATTAAAAACCCTCTGCCCCATGATTTTAATTAAGAAATATTATTTCTATTCTTAATAACAGGTTAATGACCTACAAGCTTTTCGTAGACGTATCCGCCATCTTTAGACTTACCGTAAAATATTTGGCCTGCTGCCATTGAAAGCACGATTTTAAAAAGTTTTTTATAATCGCCTTTAATAGGTGGAAATTTTAAAATATACCAGTAAATGAAGTTTTAATTCTATAACAAGTCCACATAAGTATACTTATAAGCAATGTATGTAAGTTAAACTCAGCAATGTCATACTGAATCATTGATTTTGTCAAAGTATTTCCCTATTCACAATATAAAAGTTAGCTAAGTAACAAAAACTTTTACTAGTTTGAGTTTCAATCAATTTTTGCAAAATTACATGCTAATTTATTACACAAAAGGCAGTAAAATAATATAGAAAAGTTATTAATGTAAGTTGCGAAGAAAACTAATTTAAGAAATTAAATTAAGTAGGTACTTACCATTAATTTGAACTTTCAAATATTCAAGGTTGCGGTAAGGCGAAATTGAAAATTAACGTAACCAGGAAAGACTATTAAGACATAAATTAATACTTTATTGTGCAATATCATTGTTTATATATAGGTATGGAGTATAGGTAGATACCTATTATACCATTTTAAGAAGGAGGTAGGGAGGAAGGGCCAATTTGGCCAACTACGATAATAAATAATACAATACAATTCAATATTTGTTTGCGAAATTACATATATTATTGCATAACATAACAAACCAAATATATGATACCAATACTAATGTAAATCGCATAGAACCTAATATAACGTGAATATACATATAATACTTTTGCTTATTATCGTTAGATTCAAAAGGTGATTTTCCGAGCCAGCCACAGCCCGCGCTTCGAAGTGACAGTTGAATTATTAATCCAACCTGCAATAGTCGAGAAATGAAGTGAAGTAGTTAAAAACATCGTTAAGCACATTGTCGGGAGCGTTTAAGTCGCTTGAAGTGAAAGTTTTCACGTTACGAATACTTGAAAAGTCCATTACACGGCTGACGGCGTCGACCTCACGACGCCGAGTTGTTTGTAATTACAAAGACATGGCCCCGAGATTTCATTTAAACTTTGTGGTGTCACCCGCCGCTGACAGATCTTTGCGATTGTTAAACCCGAAAAAAATAAAGTCGAATGGCCCTCTTATTCTCCCCCTATGCATGTAGCATGCGCCAAAATATTTTGTCAGAGATTTTAGTATTAATCAATATTATACCTATAAATAAATTCGGTCCTTTTTGTTAATTTCTCTAGACGTCCTGTAAACTTAACACTAGAGGCTGGCTCCATTAGGTATTCCTATTCATAAATTTACCTCTTAAAAATATAACAATGATTATTTTTTTAATATTTACTGTTCTAATGATAAGGGTGTCCTATCGCAATGAGAAGGTTTAAGGCTACCTCGGTTGCCAAATGCAGATTGGCAGACTATACAGATCTTAGAGATCATTATGGAGAGCTTTAAGCTGTACGTTTTCTTTACGATATATTTTTTTCCTGTAACTACGACTGAAATTTAATACACTAACTGACATTTAATACAAAAACACAAATAATATTTTACGAAGTAACATAAATAATTTTTCATCCCACGGCCATTTAAAAGCCCAATTATGGAAATATTTTTTAAGTAGGCTTGCGGTCTAATTAAAAGCTACTGCCAAAATTTCATGTTTCTAATTTTAGCAGTTTGGACGCTGTTAATGTAAATTAAACACACCTCAAATTCAAATGTTCGTCTCGTCAAAGCCTTTAACGCGTGTGCAAAACGTAACGTAACATATGCCTTCTCATAAATAACCTCCGGCCGTGCAACATATTTATATGTACATTTACAATGTATATTATGAGAAGCATATTTATATATCAAAACATCACATGATTAAAAGAATATGTACCACGGAGAAAAATCAGAGATAAATAGTACGACAAATATAGCAATTCTCTTTTTACACCCACCAAAAGCTGAATAACTACAAAAATTGCACGTAGACGTAAAAAGCAAACTACGATATTGTTTCAAACAGCGAGATCCGAAAAACTGTGAAATGTTACTTTTTTCGCAATCGACGGCTCCCAGTGATATCTATGACGCTGCAAAGGTTTTCATCGTAAATTGATGAAGTGGACCTTTGTTTGATAGACTGTGCCTATCAATAGGCAACTGTTAAAGTGAATGGAACGCGGATATCGACGGCCGTATTCCCATGTCTGCGCTATAGTTGTGTTGAATTAATAAGTTAGTAGTTCATGCATATTAAGGCTCGCTGCGACAACCACGGTTCCATATTCATATCCACAACGGCACGGCAAAGCCCCAGTAGCCTCCAGCAAAGTCCTCTTTACCTAGTTGTGATACAGTTACATAGTACCTACCTACTACTGAAACGAGTTCTGCTGAATCGATTTACATAATTGAACGGGTTTTAAAACTAAAAGTTTGATCTTAAGCAAAAGAGCTAAAAAAACTTACAAACATTTATATTGTTCATTAGCACAGTATATCCAAATTTGAATGTGGTGACAATATATGGTGATATACATTTAAAAAAACATCCTAAATACCGTACGTATCCGTTGTAACAGAGCCTATATACTACTGAAGCTAAAAACGTCATATTTTAACAATATTGTTCCTTATTTACGTCAACACCTCCTAATGCAGAACTTTCAAAAATTCTACTCGGAGAATATAAAAAGAGTGCACTTGTGTCAGTTTATGTCAAAATTCGTCAGATTTGAAATTAGAATTATAAAAAAATACACCTATTTTTGCACAGCCAGAAAAAAAATCTTAACCGTGTTTAATTGAAAATCACGTGAAAATCTAAATGAAGATTCGTCAATGTTGACGTTCAAAACGCAAAAATTTGTATTCGTGATCAAAGTTCCAAAATTTACAAATGTAATATAAGTGGTACCATAAAAGGTAATGACTGGAAATATGTAAATGTTAATTATAACACTCTTGTGACGAGACATGAGTAATCTACATGTTATAAGATACTCGAAATAGTTTACCACCCAGTTAAAACCACAAGCCAAAAGTGGTATTTCTTATATGTTAAAAGGTGAGATGTTAATATGTAATTGTTCAAAAATATACTCATATATGCTTTCAGTTAGAAGCTAAATTCAAACTAGGTGGGAAGCACTGTAACAGTACTGCATTTAATTGATCAAAAGTGCGTAAAAAGCGCAATACGCAAAATACGAACTTATTCCCAAAAATGCTCGCAGATATACCTTAACCCAGACATTGATCTCTCAAAAGTTGGTTCCAATTAAAATTTGAGCGGCATAAGAGGCACTGCGGCGCCATTCACGATGAAATTCTAGGTATAACGGTATACCTATGCACCGACAACCGAACCAAGGCACAGAATTTCACATCGAATTTTAGAAGTATTTTCACTTTGTCTTACTATTAAGCGATTATTATAAGACATCGCATTTGATTGGACCGTTGTTCCAGTATTAAGGTAACTGACTGTTGAGCTGGGTTCATGGATTCGAATCCCGCTCAGTAGATAGATAGATGTGATGAGCACGAGTACTTCTCTGTACCTAGGTCTAAAATTATTTACTTATGTACACATTTAGAGATGTATAGGTACGTTGTCTAGTCACTATAGTCTGCATTGTTTAGTATTGTATTAGTATTATTATATTTATTTAGTATTAGTATTATTATATTTATTTAGTATTAGTATTATTATTTAATGTTTATTTAATTTTTAAAAAATAACTTTTTTTTAAATCCCTTCGAGAAAAATTTAAATGAACATCCGACAACCTGATCGATAAATTTAAAACAGGCAGAGTTAGAATTAATGAAAACTCTGCCTAACATTTTTTTCCGTTCCAACTCCCGGTGAAATTATGTAGGTTCTTTTAAATCCCCAAATCCCGATTTAACTTTTGAACGACCCCAATCAATACAGTGATTGATGGCACTGCTTTAATTTGGATAGACTCGTACATTGGGTAACTCCTTTGGGGCTCTCAAAATATACGAATCCTGTACTGTATTATAATTTAAATAACAAAGTTCGTTCCTGAGGATTGAAAAAGGTAAAAAGCAATATGTATTTATATATCTGAATATAAAGAAAGGAAACCTTGTCAAAAGCAGTGCCACAAAGAATAAATTTCAATATTCAGTAATTGACTTATTAGCTGTCTGGTTACCATAAGTCCATTCTTGTTAAGATATTGTAACTGATATGATTAATTAATGAAATACAATGTGTAAACGTATAGCCGAGCTTGTTTATTATGACATACAGACACTGAATTATCCAATAATAATACGAACCATAAATATATAACGGAATAAATCTGAGTTAACGATATTTCTACAAGGGTTATCATGTCGACCGAGGACCCAAAGGACAAAAGATGCTTACAATCATAAAGTAACATGACCGAAGCGTACAAATATAATTCGGGACTAGGGAAGATGAATTTTATGAAACGAGCACGTGAGTATAACAAGACGGGCTTGTTGGGCCCGCGTCAAAGATGGATAACATAACATATTTGCAATTCAACTACGAATACCGATATTTTCTAAATACTTACGTTAGATTCTAACAAATTGTAAAAATATACTTATAATATTTTTTTTTTCGAGGATAACAAAGAATGAAATATACATTTTTCTTCATACACTAAAAGCGAATGAATGAACACCCATAGTAACAATTAATACGATAAAGTTTAAAAAAGCTACCTAGCTCTTAACAACAGGGAAGGGGTTTAAGCTTAATCCAGCAGTTGAGCTACTCCAGGACCGATTTTTATAGCTTACTGGCGAATCCATACAAAGGAAGTTTTTAGACGTTTTATTTATTTATTACATAATTTAGTACATACGCTGGAATGGTTTTAAAGTTATTAACTAGAAGCATTACAAGCTACAGCTATATTACTCTTACGCATTAGAAATATGTATCATTAAATTTGTCAATATAACGATATCCTGTATATATACCCTATATCAACCGCGATCTAAATTGAACAAACATGAAACTTATTTATTCAACAAAACAAACTGCCACCACGAATATTCCAATATCTATCGTGTGTTTACAGTCAACTAAATCTAAATTAATGTATAATTTAATCCATCTCATAGCAACTGATTGTATTCATTAACCGTTCAATAGTTTGTGCTCGTTCAATTAACAGTGCCTAGGCGATTGATCCTGTCGCCGCTAAGTCTACGTAACCTGGTGTAGTTTGTACTTCACTTACTCGTATACCTGAGTACGTACTTCTCTACCTGTAGGCGAAACATATAGGCAAAGGCACATTAATTTTGACCCAAACCTGATAATATAATACAGACATGGTGTGAACTTTATGGTAAAGTAGATAACAAATTAGTTTTCATAATATATACACATTACACACACTCGTGTATAATTGGAAAATGGCCTTAGTAATGACCCTACGATTAATCAATATACAAATTCCAGTAATATACACTAAATAAATGTATTAGTGTATAATTTGTGCTAATTATTATAAAAGGCATCAGATTTAGTAACATATTAGAAAAACAATAACCAATTCTATAAGAAAAATCACTCCGAAGATTTATTACTCCTATAAAACTTTTCCTCCATTTTGTTAATGAATATTATGACGTTTGTTTCTTGGACTATGCGAACATAGCTATATCATTGGTAGGTAAGTGAGAAGCCAGTGTCGGCGCTAGCCTTGATTGATTACATAGTAAATTATACAGCTGTGGCTACGGCCGACTGTGGCGCATTGGTTGGTAATAAGCAGCAAGAAACACTCTACTTCACTTTATAGTGCCTACATACATTCAAAGAAATTGAAACAGGAATGATTAAATTATCTTACATAAAAGGCATGATTTTATCTTTAAATATGTATATGTAGTTCAAATTTATATATTAATTTGTTGATCCAATTTACAATAAGATTTTGTTAATCTTAATATATATAATTCTTGTGTGCGTGTGTATGTCACTGAACTCCTCCTAAACTACTGGACCGATTTTGATGA
>DWDX01005930.1:0-10076 GCA_018245675.1 Agara michaeli | reverse complement strand
TTAATGTACTTTATAAGCATTATTATTGAAAAATATTAGCGTTCTGCACTTCTCCTACACATAAACTATAAGTGTGCTAAATTTCATACACCTCCGTCCCCGCAATTTTCGTAAAAAGGGATCCCAAGTTTTTGCTTCACGTATTAATATATAGATACTATTAATACCCAGAATTCTGAGGGAAAATATTATGTATATGGTTATCTACGAGTATAACCGTGTTTTATACATACCAGTACTATTTTACCATTGCGTCCACGTTGCGAAGAGACCCCTATTTAACAGAGGAATAATGGAAAAAAAATGTTTATTTATATTAAGGCACACCGACTAACTAAAACTAATACTATAGAGAAAAAAAGTCACTTAACAATGTGCACCTGGAAATTAATGAAAGGTTTTTAAAAAAATTAGACAATAATCCGCATTTTCAATAAAATCTCTGGCGATCAGACGATAAAAAAGTTAGATTTTTAAACCTGAGCAGACAGACGAGTGTTGATGCGTATTGACCCTCAATATGAACTCGTGTATTGTAGAGACATTATTATTGTAAGAGAACGGCGTTTCATTGGATGCTCGAGAGAGATATTATATATAGGATCATTTCTTAATAAGCGAGCAACATCAAGATAATTGTAACACACTTAGCCCTAATCTAAACCTGTCCGAGTGCTGTAACAGGATCAGTATACATCTCCGGGAGATTATTGGCTCTATTAAAGATATTAATGTGGTTACAGGTTAATGGATGGATATTACGATGATAAATGATCCTATAATATAACGTCGGGATGGGCTTACGATATTTGGATGTTATCTTTATCCTTTCGCGTTTGTTATTTATCATACACGGATGGAACTTTCAGTGTTTTTTGTATTATCGCTCAGTTTGTTTGCTTCGGGTTCTTACTTAAATTAACTAATAGAGAGTAATTTACACGTTTGTTGAATTAAAGTTACAGTTTTAAATGTAAAGGTCCGAATATGCTAATGTGAAATGATTTTGTATGTTTGTGTTTAATTAAATTGTTTCTATTCAATATTCGGAGAGAGATGGCTAGGGAATTTTTTACCAACAGCTTTTTCTAACAAATCTTTTGGTCAAGTTAAATAATAGGTACTTACGAGTGTACAAACATTTTCGACGTCCGAACGGAACGAGCAAATGCGCTCTTCACACAAATGTTCTGGATGGCAACCGAACCCGCGACCTTCAGTTTAGCGTTCAGACCAACCAACCACCGGACCAAGAGACGAGTCGTAATATCATCGCAGTGGCTCTAAAGTCCGTTAAAGACACACGTCATATGCTAATGCCGGCCACTCACAAGACAGTTGCAGCCGAGGCGAGTGCCTGTGCGGCATAAATCATTCTCAACAGTTCATTTCGAATGTACTAGCGTTTCGCGGCATTAGCATAGAGCATTTCTTGAACTATGGATCGCGACCTCGCGTCCTGAAAAATAGGACGTTACGCGCACATGGACCGACGGGACGGAAGGACCAATGCTAAAGCTGCATTGAAAATAGGAAGCAAATATATCCTTGACGAAGAACTTGTAGACGAAGCGCGTCAGGTTTGCAAGGACGGAGATATTTGGCACTCGGTGCTTTCTGCCTACCCCGTTAGGGACCCGGCGTGACGGTATGTCGCCGTTGTTGTTTATAATCCTACCCTTTACCTTAGTTATGAAAAGTGGCTATTTTAAATAAATTAATATAAAAAAATAATGTATATAACAAAATCCTAATGAATCAAATTTAAATACTTTTACGAAATATAACATTGATTGCAATCGTCTGTAGTCGCACCAGGCTGCACTGCCGCCCAGTTCCGCCGAGGTCATCGCGAGCACTGCGCCAACGCTGTCTCTCGGCTGTAAGCCTTAATGTAAAAGGCATGACGTATCGTAAGAAGCTTAAGGAGGCTACTCGGGGAACATTTAAGTAATCTGGTGACTTAGTTACGTCGACCGACTTGCCGATACTGAGGCGAATTTCCGCGTATTCAATACTATATACATAATATACTCGTGTGATAAGTTCGTAGAGCAGCCTAATATAATCGTAAGTAAGCAAAAGATAAAAAATATGTATACCTTACTGTGCTTAAACAATTATTTGAAACCCAAAGCGAAAATGTAACCAGCCTTTTGGGTATCCCGCGGAGTGCCAGAGGTCTGGGGTCCTCGTGTTAATTACGTGTATCTTTCAGGTCGGTTTAAATATTTTAATTAATATGTTATTATATGCCGGTATAATATTGTTATACGTGCAGTATCAAATATGTACATTAATTCTTTTAAATACCGATGTAAATGCAGCATACATTCGCCGAGCATCAGTGTAACGTTACAGAGCCATTTTGTAGGTGACGTTCGGTGGCGCGCTGCCCCCCCCCCCCCCTCACGCCGGCGGCCACGCTGCATTGGATGTGTGATATATGGCTAGTTGATGCCATCTGGCGCTCTTTGGCGGGTTCGATACTGATCCTAAACGTCGACTTTACTGTCTTTGAACGATTTATAGTGCCTTATGAGACATTTAAAATGTTGCTCTCTATGGGGAACGTGACTAGTTTGTTGAACATATTCATTTAAAATATTTTTGCTCTGTTTTGTAGTACGAGTACCTATATATTTGTATTATAGCAGATATAATGTTCGTATAGTTTTCGGTAATAAACTAACTTTGCACTTAACTTTAAATATTTTTGATGATTAAAAAAAAACACCAAATTTGTTGAAGAACCGATATCTAAGTATAAACTTCTACAACTATCAAGAAATATTTAATTACTAGCTTTACTCGCGGCTTCGTCCGCCTGGAAATCAGTGTGTCAGAAAGTTTTTTTCGTGTAAATAACAACTCCACGTGAATTCTAGGATAAAAAGTAGCAAATCGACAAATTTAGGTTAAATGTATTAAAATCGCTACTGTGGCTCAATCTTAAGAAATAAACATATACCATGGTAGACTTTTTATGGGTTTTTTAAAGGACAATGATGTGTAGAACATTGTTTTCATGTATCTCATAAGGTTGAGTCAGCGCACGCCATGTAAGCGTTCAGGAAGCCCGTTTTCGGTGACCTTGTCGTAAAACACTGAAATTCATGGAAAAACCATAACAAAAAATGGGAGAAAAAAGTAGCATATGTTCATCCCGAGACTTTCAAGTATCTCTATATAAAGTTTAATTACAATCGGTTCAGCGGTTTGATCGTGATGACGTCACAGACAGACACACCGGACAAACAGACAGAGTGACTTTCGCATTTATAATATTAAGTATGGAGTATGGATTAATGTACAAGCAATTATGTTTAGTGGAAATAATGGCAAAAAATTAACAACAACGACAAGGGCAACGCCTGGATCGAGGATAAATGATGTGTGGCCGCGTGGCCGGGCCAGCGGCGGTGGCGGCGGTGGCGGCGCTCTGTCCGATCGGTGCTATTCTTGTTTACCCGGTTTTCTTTACCTGATTCTTTTATGCAATGTAGCCAACGAACATGTTGGCTTTGTAATGTTATCCATATACGTGTCTCCGTTCTCGTATGTAAAGGAAATTCCAAGTGTCACGTGGTGCTAGACACAAATGCTCTAGATATTACATATAAGACTTTTTATGTGGTAAAAATTGCAAAACAGTCAAGTCGACGTCTGGTCGCACCGGGGCACAAATTGTATTTCAGTCGAAATAAAGTCGAAGCCATAGGTACCTACGTTACATAAATCATCACGACGAAACGTTTCGTATTTCAATATGTCTAAATATCAGACTTTTACAATTGAAAAGCGAAAAATAGAAGAATTAGGTGACAACGGCGATACTTCGGCGCGTAAATACATAGAGTGGTCGCGTACCCGCGACGTGGCGCGCAGTGAGACGGTCGGCGTCGCGCTCGGCGACCGACGTGTCTGCTCACAGACCAGTCTGTAGCTCGCGGCCAATCGACAACTAACCGAGACGATAGTTCGATTATTTTGCATTGGATTTAAAAGTTGTGGCCATCAAACATGAACTGTACGTATAATTATGTTCAGGTCTACCCGTACTGCTGTTCTAACGGAGCGCCGGCCTGCACCGAACATTCCAGGCATATCCCGTATGTACCCCGACGTCGTCCCGCGGGATGTCGGGGGCCCCTCGGCCGTGTCGCGGTCTACTTATGGTTTTAATCAGTTTTCAAGATCACTGCAAACGAACCGGTAAAATCAAGCTATAGATTTGAAATAAATGCTTGGCATACGACAACCATTAAGTAGAGTATTGCAGATATCAGTACTATCTATATAGTCACGCCTATTTCCTCGAGGGGTAGGCAGAAGCTAACGATTTCCACCGGCTACGCTGGTGACAAACTTTCTTCTCCTCTTCTGCCCTCACCGAAGCCACAGGCTCGCCCACTAGACATACATTGGACTTTAGTTTCTTTTAACCTTTTCTATACTACATTTCGATATTCTTGAACGACATATTGTTTTTACATTTCAGCGTCATTTACCGTCCTCATTATTCGAGCGCGTTCCCATCGCACTCGCCCTCGGACGGTACGGGGCTCGCGCGTCGTGTCGTCAGTGCAAGTAACAAAGAGTTTTCATAATCATCAAATCAAAGTTAAGCGAGCCATGGTGAAACAAGCAGCGCCACTAGTGAACGCCGCGCGTCGGCCGCACCGCGAGCCACGTGCGCTATCGCCATCTCCCGGTCGCCGGACGGAGACGCTATAAAAAGTTTAAGTACGTTTCCCCGCTTTTTAAAAGATATGCTTTTTACGAGCCAATTGAATAAAATTGCAATTTGCGTTATCATAAAAATATGTTAGTGTGAACTTGTAATTAATAATAACCTGGCGCCACGAACCTCGCGTTCAAATTAAATTCAAGTTCAAATTGTTTTATTCATTATAAGGTACATACATACACTTAATGAGGGTCATGTTTTAGTCATCTTAATTACTTACTTCGGCTTTGTGTGGCCCTCAGACTATAGTAGACCGGGAGAAAAAAGCCGGTGAAAAAAAAACTCCCAGCACTCTTTTAAATAACAATTATATATTAATGAAACTAGCCATGTTGCAGTATGGCTTTAGTCTGATAAAGAACACACGTGACAGCTATCGTGTGTGTCAAAATCAGCCCGCTGTCATCTGCTTATAAACTCAATTCTATAAGACAACAAGCAACAGGATTTTTATGAATAGGAAAGTCAAGTTGGTTCGTAATTAATACCAATACATAAAGCAAAGTATATAAGCCACAGAACTCGGAAGCTGTAGCGCTTTAGATCCCGCCTTGACCTCGTTTAACCTCTGTTTTATGTACGAATTCAATGCAAAGGGAAGTTTTTACGAGGATTTTACGACTTTCTCTTTGGGCTAAATTAGCACCACGGCCATAAGACTTCGATTAGCGTTTGCTATTGTAATCAAGAAGTTCAACGCAGCACATTACCATTTGCGAGTGAAGCGCGATGTAAACTGTACTATTCTAAACATTTTCAGAATGTTGGTAGCGTTTAAAGGTAGTTTGTTTTCTACGTTGTAATAATAGTACTTTTATAATATACAAGTGAATTATTGCCTTATAAACCTTTCTTAAATAACACTTTCATAAAATAATCAATAAAGAGTGGAACACTAACAATTACAATAGAATTAACTGCAAGGTATTTAGTAAATTTAGTTTAAATTAATAATCCCATTCGGCTTTTGTGAATGCTAATGATCATTTACGCGAGGCATGCGTTTTTAGTTTGCAAATGTTTAATGTTTTAAAATACGCTTATAATATTGATACACGTTACGAATAATTATGCAATTTACTTTAAGCCTCTTTATGATTAAACAGGCTGTTGTCCTCATAAAGTATTCATTTTAAAATAATCCTACAATAAATATTGGAGATCACAAATAATGATGATTTATACATTATTTAAAACGCGTTATTAAGTCTAAATTGCTATTATATGTAGTTATCAAAATTGTATTTCGCATAAGAATAATTTGAAATAACTACTTGCAGACACGTAACATTTTTTAATTTATATTAAGAACCAACAGCATTGTCACTTGTTCAAGTGGCAGTCATTCGTAAAATGCTCTCCACAGATCATTATTCACGTCTTATCTTTATTATCCTCTCTGTAAAAGAACTTTAATTGGTGCCACATGTTTAAAACGAACGACATCATCTCCGCCGACAACTGCGCCCGCGCACATTTGGGGCCGTAACGTTTTTGTCAACACGCCGTATTAATTTAAAACTATATTATATTTATTATCTAAGCTGTTAATATTTATATCCGTATTTAAACATACATATATTCACATGATATATCATATCTACATCAGTGTTATCGAACGCACATCGACGCAAATAAATCGGTGCTAACGAAAGTGTTGTTTCCGCGTCGTATTTCAGGACATTGTTCCCGAAAAAGAAGAGTAGTTAATTTTTTATCACCTAAATTTATAGCCAAAGTAAAGGAAGTTCGAAGTGTAAAGGAAATTGAAATAAATCTACCACAGATGCTCGAGTCATTCACAGCCCATAAAAAGTACACCGTGAAAGGGTTATAAAAATTTAACACCGCACACGAAAATAGATATCGAAACACCATGTCTAATTAATGGTATGTGTCCCAATTTAAAAATTTAAACGTTCATCGCGCTGCATAACAAATCGCCGGACTTATCACAAATAATTTGAAACTAAAAATGTTCAATAATAGTAACTTGGGTGCGTGAATATCATGTTAAACGATCTTATCAAACTGTATTCTATTTTATAAAGCATAAACTTAAGGCTTGAGCCTTTGATTTTGATCCTTTGGTCATTGATGACTACTACCCGTACCATCGGAAAGCTTCTTAGAATTACTAACGGCCATGAATAACTTCGCAAGTGACTTCCTTACTAACTTACCAACTTATGGGAACTTTTACTTGCTTATATAATTCAATATAATAAGTACGGTCTGCTACTATGTACCTATAATCATTAGATGTTTTTAAGGTTTCATAAGTGGCCTTAGCATATTCAAATAACTTACGGTTGGCTTGCCTTTTGATTAAGAAACATCACAAGTTCAGAAATGGATTTTGTTAGTAAGGGTCTTCTACCACACCTACTATCCAAAAAGAGTTAAAAAATGTGATGTCACATTATTTGAAATAATTTTTCGTGTTCTTCAGTCATCGTCTTTAAAGGGAAAAAGCTATTAATACCTGCATAAAATCTACAAGTAACTGGTATTATTGGTCACTTATGATTTTTCAAGAAATGACCACATTTCGGTACTACAATTATTATTACCCTAGTGTAATCTTCAGAATGTGATCCAAATCAGCGAAACGTTATCGTATTTGTTCTCAAATGTGTGTCTGTCCAACTTTCGAACTGTGGGCGTTACGACAAAAACACATCACAAATATGTCTAAATCTTAATATATAGCGGCAATTTTTCTGCGCAACTAAATCCGAATAACAGTATAAATTATGCAGACTTGCGGCCCATCTGAATAATAATATATCGAATCAATTTCTGTCAAATCGCCGTTATGACAAATTACTCGCAACATATCCATGCTTCAAAGGTATTATCGGTGACATGTTACATTTAATTGTACAATCTAAATTTGTATGTCGGCTGTCTGGAATTGACTTTACGACATATTTGCATTATAAAGCAAACTGACATATAGTCAGTCTGAGCTGTAATTTTGTCGTGCAATGGAGCGTCCAGAGCAATATGAACGTCGGACATAAAATGAAATGAGTATCAAGATGATTTAGAACAGTTCTATTATGAGGTAGGTCCGGCGAATTGTTCTTATTTCCTGCGAAGCTATACACTGCATGATTCCTTCCACTCCAAATAGTCATTTCTACTAAAACCTTTCAATAAAATTTCTTGCAAAATATCAAAGCGTTTCTACTTGCAATCTACACATCTATTTTTATTGCCTCGGTTGACGAACTAAACTGCTATCAATATCGTTAATAGTCCATTTTATAACGTATAGTTCATTTTAGGCTTACAGTTCATTTGTCTCTTGTACTTCATCAGGTCCTTTTGCTCTTACAGATGTAGGTAATATATAAACACAACCATCAATTTAAAAAAGCACAGTTACTTAATGTCTAACCACCATGGAATACATTGCACCGCAAAGAATTCAGCATCAATCTAAGACAATGTTTTATGGACATGTTTCTAATGACATGTCACAATTCACGTCGCCAACAGACAATGGAACGAAGCTCTTGCTCCGACATAAATAAGACATTATGATACAACATTACTTACATTTCACAACTCTAGCGTCACTGCAGAGCCCAAGAACTATGACTAATGGGAAATGATAATGTCAAATGCGTATGGGAATACATGTTTTTGTAATAAATCCGGTCCACTGATGTTGTAAATGAAGTGAAAAAATTATGCCTCTTTTGTAAACCATTGATTCAACAAAATTTTGTTTCAGATGTTTACACTGAAGACCTCTACATTTTATATTGTACAAGCTTATGCCCGCGTCTTTGTCCCGCGTATATGTTATTATACAAATGTTATACATATATACATACGAGCCTTCCTCTTCAATCACTCTATCTATTAAAAAAACCGCATCAAAATCCGTTGAGTAGTTTTAAAGATTTAAGCATACATAGGGACATAGGGACATAGGGACAGAGAAAGCGACTTTGTTTCATACTATGTAGTGATATATCAGTAAGGAAATTAAGGTAGAAGAAGCGATAGAGATTTCTTATAACCGTAGCCAATGGGAAATCTTTTAGTCTCTGTCTATCCCTATGGAAAATAAATTGACAACATGTATGTCGGTGTAATATGACAACAGTTGGACTCTATGAAGAAAATACTTGCTATGTAAAAAATGACAAAAAAAATGTGCAGATTTTTTTTTTAGATTGACACTTGAACATAAAACAGTACTTTACAAAAGAAAATCCTGTTTTTGTCGAAGTTTCAAACGTACTCAAAAATTGTCAGAGCGACCCCATTTGAAAGCGCATGCAAATTCTAACCTCCATGAAAAAATACGGCGTCTTCCAATTCTGACACAGCATATGTTTGAAAAATGAGCCATCATTTTACTTCTAATATCAAATCGACCAATTTCAAATTCGGAACGAAATGTTTCCAACCAACGTGAACCATTACCGCCGTATCATTTTCTTAGATTCAAATGTCAGTATTTTTAGTTAATTTTCTCAGATAAGCGACGATGGATTACACATATTGTGTATCTTTTAAATCTTCTCTGTATTTGCTATTAAAATTATTCGCAATACAAAATAACAATTCGCAATAAATTATTTTACATCCTGTAAAATGCAACGTGTAATTTACACGCTCTTGAACACGGGCAATTACAATCGGTTCTCATCCGTTCAGCAAATAAGTGGAATAAGAAGCATCCAGGATAATGCGGAATATTCTGAAAGTATTTATCATGTAGTAAAAATTGTTTGGTCTAGTAGTCTACAAATATAGCCGCCTACCTGCATTTACTGGTATTTTCTAAAATGAATGTATCCCGGTTTTTAATATATTATATAGGTAGATAGATTCACCAAAACAGGTATACAAGATGAGGCATAAGTTATAACTATAGTCTCACCCTTTTTATTATATAAGGAGCCATGGATACAACAATTCATAGACGAAAAAATAAAACTTCAACATAGTAGGTACTAAACGACTAACCACATGAAATTAGGTAGCGACCATTGGTACTCGGCTGCAGAACTATGTCAGATGCAACTCGGACGAAATTTCCGACTATTTACCCTAGTCGTGGTTTAATTTCACAACTTTGTTTCCGAATCGATGCCGCATAACTTCATTGTCCAATGAGAGACAATAAATTCGTACATACAACAGTAATAGACACGATGAAAGGGAATGAAAAGCAAGTAATGGAAAGATTTTAACGCCATTTATAAGATTTAAACTGCCGACTACCTCGTTGGTCGGGCGGTTGGTAGCGCGACTGCCGATCGGGAGGTCCTGGGTTCAAATCCCGGGTTGGGTACTGTTG
>DWDX01005929.1:0-10077 GCA_018245675.1 Agara michaeli | reverse complement strand
CAACGCACAGCCCAAACCACTGGAAGGATCGGGCTGAAATTTGGCATGCAGGTAGATGTTATGACGTAGGCATCCGCTAGGAAAGGATTTTGATCAATTCTACCCCCAAGGAGTTAAAATAGAGGATGAAACTTCTTAACGCGAGCGAAGCCGCGGGCAAAAGCTCGTATTTTATAAAACGCCAAAATAAAAGTCGTCGATTTTAGCCAAACGCAGGTACTATTCAAACCGCACCATTTTAATATTACCACCACGTTCAGTATACAGATGATTAAAATGTTATTTATGTACACAGTAATAACATAAAAATAGGTCGAATTAAAATTACCAACGCGTTCGCTTAGTGCACCTTCCGTTCAAAGATATACCACGCGGCGCACGGACATTGTCAATTAACGTGTCGAAAATATTTTAGATTCGTGTAAAGAACCCCATAAAACAACGATCGGGTTACTGCGCGCTCTACAAACATGTCGGAACGAGTCGCACGCGCTGAGCGGACGTCGTGCATTTCTTTACACACAAGGATAAAACATTAGTACAAATCGAAGACACATAATAACACTTTATTGTCTATTTACATCTATGTGAACGCTGCGATGGACCGATAGATGTTTTTTTTTATAGAATTCACAATGTAAAATTTCAACACGAGAATTTAGAAAGTGAACATTTTATAATTCCATTAGTATGCGGCCAACGGTCGCGTATACGAAAAATTCGTATCGTACACAATCTTCAGATTTCTTGCGTGCACTCCATTTGCTAAACACACAGCGATGCGTGTAGGCCATTGAATGAAAAGAATTTTTTTTTAGCTTCACAAGTCCCGTATACAGATTAAATATACTAGTGGGCGTGCCAAGGTAATTTACAAGTATTTTGGTGAGTAACACACAATTGCAACGATGGATAATTTTTTATCAATCGCCATGTAACGATGATGCATCTCAGATTGGAAAATGGTCAATTGTATATTGAGCTTATCCAGTTACGTTCATTTCCACTATCCAGTGTTAAGTGGAGTATACTCCAAGCTCTTTCCACTTGTGTGATCCAACCTCTTGTAAGAAAGAGACGGATATAGGAATATAGAAGAGATATAGGAATATCCTTATATCGTAAAATTAACACGCGCCAATTTCGGACCGATCGTTTCAAAGACTAAAATTACATTGCACTCAACTTGAACACACCAACAGTGCAATAAAGGTATTATTTAATACAATGCAATCACAAAGACACATACGACAAACAACTTAATGTTTACTGTTTTAAAATTTCTAACAAATTCAATTACTAATTAAATCGATATCATCATCTGTGCGAGCGCATCATCGATATCATACAACACTGAAGACACAGACTTCAAATTTACAATAACAATCGTTACTTAACCATAGATAAAAAAAATAATTACATTTTTCTTTATATTGAAGATTAAATAATGAACAGTCAGGTGCCATTTTCCAAAAGTGGGACAACAGTAACATTTTTAATCACCGACACATACATATCTTTGACATTCCTTACTTTAAAATAATTCGTATAAATATAATTTACAAGGGTAATTAAATATCTCCTTTATTATTACAAGGATTACTTTCAAGTGAGCACTTTAATCTCAAATCCTGTGCACGATATGACGAAAAAGAAAATTAATTTGATGTTTTTATTTATAAAGATACAAAGTTTGTAATTTTAATTAAACTAACTTGTCGCTTTTGAAACCGTACGGCATAGTTTAAATAATAACTATGTCACACACAAGAAACTGAGACCGAGAGGGAGATAATTATCTGTTTAACGTATTCTTAACGATCAATAACAATATTGAGTCAGCTCTATGAGGGTTACGGAACTGGCCATTGTTTTCGTTACGTTCTAAATTCAAAATATGTTAAGATAACATTAAAATAAACCATTGGTGCACTAGCTGTTGGAATATATCTGAGATCTGTTAAAACATAGCCACTACATCCATTTGTTTTGAGACCAAACTAAAATTGCGACATACTAGTCTGATGTCACTACGCCAGCGTCGTTTTGTAACGAAATATTTGAATAGCAAAATTTAATCATATAATAAAAATATTCTTTCCAATCCTCCATTTTATTACAAGTTGCTTGTTTGCATTGTACAGAATACAATGACTACAGATGAGCGATATTCTCGTATACAATTTCATTGAAATAAAAACGAAACGGACCGTTCAATCATACGGAAGTGTCCATGCTGGCGTTACTGTTACGTTAGTGAGACTCGGGCGTAAATACAAAGGGGAGTGACCTCAGATCTAGTTGCGTTTTTCGCGAGATAGATGGCGCCACGTTTACCCTAAATTTCATTACCGCTTCAGTGGACGTTACGTGTGTCACTTCCTACGGTACGTGATATTACGGACGGACGCGCACAGTAACGTCCGTGGGATCCGCCGTGAGTCGGTAACTTCTACGGTTTCTCTTTCACTTTGCATTTCGGAATGACAAATCTCAAGACGGACTCTCTCAGTGGGGGGGCTTGGCTGTCGTTGAGCGTACGCGAACAATCCTCAGATTCAACCGTCGTGTGATGCCGCTGGCCGCTGACGGCGCCTAGGAGAGCTCGAAGCCGGTGTTGCTGTTGACGGCGTAGCGCAGCTTGTCGCGCAGCGTGCTCCGCTTCTGGTAGTTCGGCAGCTTCAGCAGATTGAAGCAGGTCGACGAGGTCGGCAAGCGGTTCAATGGGTCCTTCTTGCGGATCGTGAAGAAACCCCGGATTACACTCCCTGCGAAAAATGTTTAATCTATAAAATATAACATGTAAACTAAATTTATAAGATGATAATATAGATAGATAGAGTCCAAAAAACAAAACTGCTATGACTGCACCTGACAAACAACTATGCGTCCAAGGTTCTTTTTATCACACTACCAGTTATCATTATGAGAGAAAAATTAAATAACTATGTTCAAATAATTATCAAAAACCCATTTGAGCTAAATAACAAGCATAGATATTGTTTATAAAAAATTGTAGGTCCACTCATCACAGAGGGATGTATAGCTCTCCTTGATCTATGTATATAATATACTTACCAATAGTATCTCCCGTATCCTCGTCATCTCCGACTTCCACACACCGAATAGAGAACGGTGGCTTCAAGTGAGCAAAGCCAAGTACCGGAGGTTTAGAGCATGATGTCACGAACTGTAAACAAACACTTGTGTTGCATTCAAGAGTTTAACCAAACGTAATTATTTATAAATCGTTGTCTAGTATAATTATTGCATTAGTGTTCCGAGTCAGTATGTAACAAGCATTTATATTCTAGTATTTTGACTTGTCAGATCAATGTAGGAGTACATGACTAGTGTGAGGTATTGTATTTGTACTCCAACATACAACAAATAAAGGAGCTAAGAGAGAGGCGACGCTTCACGTCTAAAAACTTCGCATGTGAGCGACGGTCGCTCGCATAAGGTGTCGTTCATCTGTCCTCTACCTTACACGGCTTTTTTTTTAAAGCTTTCAGTCTCAAAGTCTCAAAGTTTTCCTTCACCTTACACGGCTTATACAATCAGAGGTGGCATTGCGTTCCGAATTTAAAACGGCAGTTGGCGGCCCAGTTTCACCTTGAGGAACATGGCGCGCTCGTTCTCGGAGAAATCCCGCTGCAGTACATCCCAGAGCCAGCAGACGACGCGGTGAGAGTCGTGAAAGCCGCCGTAGTACTGCGTGTGGCGGCGCAGGTCGCGCAGGTCCAGCGGCACATTGTCGCCGCTGATCAGCCGCTGCAGCTGGAGAACACATGCCATTCGACTTATTATGTATTACTTTATTTATTTATTTATGTTACACCAACAACGTAGACACTGACACAAACAGTAAAACACAAAACACAATAGAGAAATAGCTAAGTGTGACTTCAATTACAGGTGCAAACGACAACATGAAGTAGTTAAAAATGTAAATAAATGAATTAAACATAACAATCAAGAGGGAAATGAAATTGAAATTTATGTGTATACAAATTATATAAATTGAATTGAAATAATACAATAACTCGCTAACTACTTAAATGAATGTTTCATGAGGAAATATAAATAACCAAACCAACCTCGGGCGTGGAGAACAGCGACAGCCATTCCGGATTGATGATCGTTCTGAAACCTTTTATAAAGGCATTCGTTTGGTCCTTTATTTGCGTGTGCATTCGGAAGTGCGCCATCAAGTGGATGTAATTTATTCTGAAAATTATCACAATTTAATATTTCAACATTCATCAACTCTGATATTATTAATATAAGATTATGGACTGCTAAACCAGAAGTCGTGGATTCGTTTCCCACCCGGGACAAACATTTGTGTGACGAGCACATTTGTTACTTGTGTGTGAGTGTAATAAACATATCTCTATAAAAAATATATCGTACTTTTATATATACGTTTATCAGCTGTCCGGTTACCATAACACAGGCACTTAATTGCCTAATCTGTGTATGGAATTGTTCCAATTTTAAAAACACGTTTAACTGACTTGTTTTCATTAGTGACCGGTATAGCCTTCCCGCCGGGCACCAGCTCGTGCGTCACGATCTCGCCCAGTCTCTCCTCGTCCACGGAAAATGTGAGCTCCAACGACGATATATCGCCCTGCAATAAAAACGCAAATGAACTTAGTTTATGTTGACTCCATTTTATCGATATCATAAAGTTTAGAACAGTATAAACGAATTGTAAACCGTCTTGCTGGATTTCTACTATTTATCTTTTGATCTCGAACTGAGATATTCTAAATTTACCAATAGATATTTAAATTATATATAATTGCAGTTGGTATTATGGTATTATGGATAAATTTCCTCTAAGTAAGTGATAGTTTCCTCTAAGAATGACGAAGGTGAGAGCAAAGACTATTACACTGTTGAAGTGCTGATAGTGTTGGCGTTATTTAGGATCGCAGCGTATAGACCTGGAAGTGCTTGATGTAGGTGAGGCTGCGGTACAGGTCGCGGTCGAGCGACGGCAGCTCGTCGATCCAGCTGTACAGCGCCTGCTGCGTCTGGCCAAGCACCTGGCTCAGGAAGAACGACGCGAACGGCACGTCCACTACTATACCCTGCAAATACACATATATATCATCATCACACATACTGATCACTGATGTGTTCGTCGAGCGGTTAGAGACTCCGATCGCCACGCCGGAAGATGTGGGTTCCATTCCCAACAAGAACAAACATTTATATGTGTGTCAATATCCATAATATTGAGTCTCATCGGTTTGAAAATATTGGCATATTCTTCTGAAATGTCTGAAGAGTTATGTATGTATTAGAAAACTGAAGTATAATCACCTCATAAACGGCTTTGCCAAGCATGCGACCTATAAACTCGAACAGCTGCAGGTGATTCTCTTGCAGACACGAGGTCGGCGATGGATACAGCCGCTCCTCGCTCGTAGTGCAAAACAAATTCAACGAAGGGTCGAACACGCGTTTTATTGTTTCTTCTAGAAATTCTGCAAGAGATATTTACTATTACATATACTTTTTAAAAATAATGAGTCCCTTTAAAAATAACTATAATAATACTGAATTAGATGGCGTTTATTAAACTTGTACGTAAGTATAATTTTGGCTATATTATAATAAAAATTAATGTTTATTTATTTCCCTCCGTTATATTGGTTGTTCTATATATTTGTGCCCACCAGTGGGACGTAAAGCTATGTCCACCAGTGGGAAATACACGCGGTAGCAACCGGCGAAGTGAAGGATGTGCAGTCAATATGATTGAGTATCCAATTATACATACACCTGGGTGTAGTATGGTTTATGTATGCTACTTATTTTCTGTATTTTAGTGGGGCATGTACGGTGTAGACGTGGGGAGGAAGGGGGGGGGGGGGGGAGAGGTCAGTAAGTGGGTGAGGGTTACCTTTGAAGACACCGTCCTGGTCGATGCCGGCCTCGTCGAGCCCCTGCTCGTTGACGAAGCGCACGCGCACGACGGCTCGAAGTGCGCGCGCCGGCAACGCGGCCAGCTGGCGGTACCCGTCCTCCACGAGCCGCGCGCGCCGCACCGTCACCAGCGTGGCGCGTCCGCCGCACGCGCGCTCCGTCAGCCCCAGCACCACCTTGCGACAAATACCGACCGTTCTATTATCTATTCTTTATAAATAAACATATTCATATTTCTTTTATATTTGACTTCTTTACGAGGCATTATGAGTAAAAAACCAAGCAGTTGAAGGCTTTAAAAAGTATTCAATAACAATTAGTCTATTAAGCATTACTCTGATACATGTTGAAGGAAAAAGTACATATTTGTACAAGTTAAAAAGTAGATCATGCTCGTACCTTAACTGAAAGCGCACGCAAAATATGCATGAGTCTTGCCTTTTTCTTGAGTATACAAGGCAAACAAGATTTATTAATACCTTTTCATCGGCCACAGCTCGCCGGAACAACCGCACCCGCTCCCCATGCGCGATCATATGGGGTGTCTTTTGTACTAGAACCTGTACAGAATATGAAATCGTTTACTTACTTAATTAAAACAATTGTTTGATAAATTTATTCGCTAATTGATATTTTCTTCAACCGCGTTGATCCATTAATATTAAAGTTCCACTACATTTGTTTCCTACACTCCGGAGCCTATTCATTGATGACGGCTAAAACGAAGTGTAGCATTTTACCTCAATGGTTATTCATTTACGATAGAGTTAGTATGTTTAAGAGCGTGTTAGGTAGTCAGTATTTGTTATTATTTTACATTTCGGCTATTTGTAATCTGTGGAGTAAATTACAGAGGCGTTGGCGGTACCTGGTGCGGCTTCTTGCCCTTCTCGAGGTCCTGCATGAAGTGCGTCTCGCGGATGTCGCGCACGAGCCAGTGCGCGGGCGGCGCGTACGCGCGGCGGCAGTCGCGGCGGTACAGCACCAGCAGCAGCGTGTGCAGCGCGCCGAACAGCGCGTTGTGCCCCACGCTCTTCAGCTCTGACGTCACACCATACCACCCATATAACATTTATACTGACATAAACGAACACTTGTTCTACTGAACTCATATCTTCACTCGTAGTGAGGTTTCAGTCCATAGTTCTACCACGCTGGCCCAGTGCAGATTGGCAGACTTCACACATGCTTACTTTATAATATCTATGCAGTGTGCTGGTTTCCTCGCGAAATTTTCATTTACCGATATAAATATGCCTTTAAATTGAAACCACTTGGCTTTCTAGAGTTTCTTTACATGACTCATACCTCGTACATAGTCTTTCTGTTATCATAGGCAACTGTGTCAATGTATATGTATTGGATTATCACATATTTACAATACTTACATTTTATTTACTTGGCTTTACAAATACCAAACGTATAGGTATTTGTTACATTGTGTTTCTTATGAGACATTGATTATATAAATATGATCGGATGTTTAAAAAAAACAAGTGTATCACACACTATGCATACTCACCAAATAACTGTCCCATTATGGACTTGTATATGAACATGTTTAGAAACTGTGACATATTGATGAAATCTTGCAATTTGAATGGATCCTGTTGTTCGTACATCTCCATGTCGTCCAATATACTGAAAAAAAATCAATCAATCAATCAATCAATCAGTCTGTTAACAGACAAAATGTTAAGCGAATCATGAAATAAGGAAACTGTTTTGAATAAAAAAACGTAGACCTTGTACCTACTAGGTCGACCTTTTACGCTTCAAACTTCTGTTGTATTGGGTTTGCTGATATTAAAAAAATAACAAAAGAAATCTTAACAGGAGATAACAAGAAACTTACGTTACATAATGCGTCATGCAGTCAGCGAACAGTATCAACATTTGGAACTCCGGCGCCGAAGTCTTCGTGTTGACGGCCAAGAGGTCGAGGAACGACTTCAGGCCGCAGTTCGGGCCGAGCGTGCATAGGAACTGCCACAGTGAGTACAGGATTTCATCCTGATTGCACAGACCTGAGAAAATACAACAGTTGGTCGTCTTAAGTCTTGATTATCTTAAGTTTAACATAACGATCCTACAAATATTATAAATGTAAAAGTTGTTATATCTGTTCCTTTAGAAGTTTGCATGTCAATAGCTCGAAAAACACCGACTGGATTTATATGAAATCTCGCATACAGATAGCTTATGGGCCAAACCATGCCATAATTGTTGTAGAAAAATACATAGTTTTTACCAGATATTATTACTACTAAGATCAGGTCTTGTAAAGATTTTGTTCATCTTATTTAATTGATATAAGATTTAATAGTTATTATATGGCGCGTTACCTGTTAAAATGTCTAATTTGACTTGAGTCATGGTCTGCAGCGCGGTGTGGTACATGGCGCAGATGAGCGCCGCTTTGGTACTATCTGGAGATCCTAGTTTTCTGAAGTTCTTATGTGCATTCACCCTAAAAAATATACTTTTGATATAATGCTACAGTTGTTGATACATGGAAGTCATCACATCCTGTATGTCATTAGTAAAAATGTGCCATTTTATTGTCTCTCAGTTTGATAACATAAACACTAATGTACGTATAAAAAAATACTATTATCTTGAAATAAAGATATTTTATGAGACCGTGGGTTAATATTATAGATTTTTGATAAACTGAGGAACCGAATGGTGTAAATGTTAAGATAAGTAAGGTGAGTATAGTGAAAGATGAAATTATTGCAAGATCCAAAAAAAACATTACCTATTCGTCCTAGCCTCTATGGCTCTTCTTATAAACGCGGCGGGATTATTGCTCTGCACAGGTGTCGAGGGCTGCGACGGCCCCGCGCCCTCCTCTCCCGTCACGCCCGCGTCCAACGTCTCTTTCAGCGGCATCGCCAACATTTTCTTTAACAACGGCGCACCCCACAGCATGGACAGCTGTGTGCGAAGGTTGCCCATGGCCGGCGGTAGATACGCGTCGAAACTCTGCGAGAACCAGCCGAGGACCGGATGCCAGTTGCTTAGGTTGCCCTTTTTGCACACCACATACTGCTGGCAGCTGTCCAAGAAGCGTGTGACCACTAGCTGTAAGCGATTTGAAAAATTATAATACATTCGAACATGTATTTACCATTTGTTATAGATGTGAGCGATTGAAGTGAAGTAAATTTCCAGCGTTAGGACCAAATGCCTCCCTTGCACCTGTAGGTGTGGAAGGCCTGAAGTCCGACTACGCACTGCGGTACGGATTGGCTGAGCTAGGAGTAGTAACAAAACCCCTCCGTGAAATGTTTCTAAACCACTTCAAAGTCCTGTCGCACTGTCTACTGATAAATCTCTTTGTCAATTGACATCTGACGGTACATTCGGATTCATCTCGGATTTAGCAACCGAATCGGGTCTACGAGGTATTTAGGGGTGCTCACCACGAAAGTCGGGTAGTACGTTTCGGGCAGCGCGAAGTCCCGCTCGGAGTGCGCGAGCTGCGTGAGGTTGGCGAGCAGGCACAGCGCGTAGTTGCCCTCGAGCGTGTTGAACACGATGCGCATGTTCTGGTCCGCGCTCAGGAACTCCACGCACTTGTCGAACATCGCGTGAGAGCGGAACGACACTATCGACTGGAGACAAAGAGGCTCTCAATAACACGTCTCTTAAGACCACATATAATTTCATGTCACATGTCATGACCACATGTCATGTCACAGTACAGTTTTCTGTGCATTTCATAACATGAGGAAACAAACATTACGTAGAAGTGTATATATGATAAGATTGCCAGCGAGGTGAACTAGAATAGGATAGAATAAACGTTTATTTCCAATGTCACAAAGTTACATACACAGGAAAGACAAATTTATACAAAAAAAGAAAGGATAATAAAAAAACCTATGCTCTAAAACTTCTCACTATGAAAGGAGATCCAGCACTTAACGATTAGAGGCTGAACAAAAACATGTTTGATATACCATACAATTGATGACACATTTATTAAACAATCAGGAATTATATATCTATACTGATATTATAAAGAGCAAAGATTTGTGTGTGTGTATGTAACGAATAGGCTCAAAAACTACTGGACCGAATTCATTTGTTATACAGATACTCAAACAGAACAAACTTACCTCGGGC
>DWDX01005928.1:0-10078 GCA_018245675.1 Agara michaeli | reverse complement strand
TGGTGTTACGGGAATTTTACATATATGAGATTAAGTTATTATACCATTATTTTAATCATTTTTAGGGCAGAACAACGGTTGCCGAATCAGCTAGTAATATATAAAGACAAAGACAAAGACATTTATTTGCATAAATATGGGTACATATGAAGATGTTACAGGTTTATTAGTTCAAGCCATATTTTGCCCTTTACGGCGTACAAATAGAAGTTAAAGTACAATATAAAAACTTGAAGTAAAGAAATTAATTATTATTACTAAATTATTATACGACAATTTACACACATGTATGATATTTAAATTATAAATTCTAATCTTTTATCTATTGCTATATATTTTTGAGTTATTTATTTATTATTATTATTATTCACCACACTTGCAAGTACGTGACGCTAAGAAAGAACGAATACCGCGTGGTAAAAAGATAAACAGAGAAAAACAGATTCGTATGATTCATTTAGCGCTTCGATCCATCGCAGTCTAGACTACAGCCGACGCGGAAACCAATTCAATTTATACGCCCTGCGAAATTTGTAAGGGCTTTTTGTGTGTTCACTTTCACGTTCGTTCAGATTTGTAGTTCAACGCTATGGAAATATAAAAAATAGATTATAATCTTATGTTATTATTATGTATTATTTTAGAATATCAATTATTGTAATTCTCAAGTTCAATTGTCAAAAATATATTCTCGGATCGGGCAATAACTTGTCTTCGTGGTATTTTCACGAGAGATCTCAAATTCCACGACTTAGGGTAGACTAGCAAGTCGCATATTAGGTCGCAAAAAACATAACTTTTCTATTAAGGCAATTGATTATGATTGCTATGATTTAAGGAATTTCGAAAGAACTTTGTATCCGGTTAGATCTCGCTTCGTTTATAAGCGACCGTTATCAAAGTACATAGTTATCTTTCAAGTTTTTTGTAACGAACTTGACATCCTTCTACATTTATACATAGTTTTTGCGGGATCCATTAATTAAATAAAAATGTTTATTATATTAAAGGTTTAACTTTACACATACACTTGACTGTTTTTTAAGTTAATACGAATATCTTAGGAGTAGAAAATAAAAACTTTCGCTTGGCAAACAAATTATGGGAGTAGATAGCATATGTCGCTGAGGCTATCTACCTAATCTAACGTAATATAAAAAAAATACCCCACAAACACATTTTTACACTATTAAAACTGATATCTAATTCTCTATCTCTATCTCATTCTAATTTTAAAATCTCTCAAAGTAAAATATCAACTTTCTGACAGATCGCATCAATGTTTGACACATTCGAGCAGACAATTTGCAAGGTATTTTAATATTTTTACTATTTGAAGCGCAAACGTTGCGTTGATTGCAGCGGCACCGCGCGCCGTCTAGACGCAGTCGACGCGACGTCAGATTCAATTTATTTGTCCTGCAAATAGGCTGAAGGCTGAAAGGGTTGTAGGGTCTGCTTTCTGTGTGTGATTTTTCGACTGCATAAATTTTACACTTCGCCAACATTTCACAACAGCTTTTCAAACAAGCCGTTGATCGGTTGGCATTTTCTGTTTACAATCAAATGTGTATTATTTTCAGTGGTGTTTGCTGTTGTGAATATATTGAATGATTAATGAATTAATTTTCAAAATTCGCTCGTTCTGAAATCTATTATTCGTATTACAATCACTGATTCTTCTAAGATTTATTCCTTTCGTTTGATCATTCATTATTTGATTCATTAGTTCATATTTTGGTTCAGGCACTCGTTAGTTCATTCTTTCGATCATTCATTCTTTGATTCATACATTCGTGGAGCCCGCAGCACACTCCACCAGGTTTCTCCAATTTGGATTGAAAAGGTGCTTCCAGCTTAATTCAACAATGTCATCACTTTTAGACTATAACACAAGTCCGATAATAATAAATATCATACAATGCAATAAATTAATATACAAAATGTTCCCTATAGAAATGAATGCGAGGCTCACAGTACATTTTATTGTTTGCCATTGTAATAAATGCCATTGTACACGTGCCAATGATTCGAATTGATATGTTGTTCAGTAAACTGTACAGTGATCGAACAACCATTTAGTAAAACGAAATGCTAACACTTTTTCATCGCAACTGTACTTCATTGTCAGTAATTAGTGGTCATTAACACTTGTATAGGCGATAATTGAATACTGGAATAATAAATAAAATTGATATCATTTTACTGATTCAGTTTTTATATGCAATAATTATAGTTTTATGCGCAAATAAATGCTGGCTGGCAGAATAGTTAGATATAATAACAGCAAAAGCGAAGATCGTAGATTCGATTCCCACCCAAGACAAACACGTGTGTGTGTCTAGGCGTAATGAAAAATTATATTAGTAAAAAAAAAAACGTAACATCACGCCTGTAATATATATATTAGTATTATATATTATATAGTTTGGTCGAGATTTAAGTCCACACATATATCCGGTTTCACAGCCGTATCTGCGCATGATATTCCCCCACTAGAATATTCCCCGTGCGATATTCTAACGTAGCTTAATATCCCCCGAGGCGAAGATACACTGAGGTAAAAAAACTTACCTTTTCTTGGCATATTTTCACAAGAAAAGCGAACTGTTCCAAAATTCATGGATGCACTTTGAGACTCGGTTATTCAAATCGCCCGAAGTTTTCGAATAATCTTGTAACATATGTCGTTCAGTATTATCTACGAACGAGTGATACCTGATCTTAACGAGTAACTGTTCTTTTCCAGCCGTTGCATCATAATCCCATAAAAGTTGTATGAATGTTACTCATTCGTGTCATGTCATTAAGTGTATGTATGTACCTTATGATGAATAAAACAATTTAAATTTGAAACAATTTGAATTTGAATTTGACTTATGTTCACTATGTTTTTTTTGGGTGGGGGGAGGACCTGTACAATTTAGGGGTTGCTCCGGGATTTGCATACGGAACGCATAGGTGTCGTGCGGCGCGACCTCTTCTTCGGGCTTATCTCGGAATCTCTTCCGAATCAAGTGTCTCGTCCTCTACAGTGCTCGACTCACGACTCACGGACGGAAACATATCAGATTTAACAACTTAGGACGCTAAAATAATATGTTATCAAATATATTAATAATATGCAGACTCTAGTAATACCCTTTTCATTTCTTTTTTATATTTCAACTTCAACGACCTACTTCACTTACTTTTTATGTTTTATAACAAATAATTCAGAGGCGTATTGAATAATATTCATTCCGCGCATGTTTGCAGGGCAAAAAGTGGTTTCAAAGGATACAAAGTGAGAAGCATTATAGCTGACGACGCGCCGCCTTTGACGAGGGTTATTGTGCTTTTTTATGGTGGATTAATGTGAACGGTGAGAGAAAAACATGTTCGTATTACGCATTGGAAATCTACAATTCTTACTTTATACGAATCTGTGAAATTTTCAATATATGTATTTCGTATTAGCATAAATCCTTTTTATAAATTACAAAAATGTCAAATGATTTAGAACATTTCGCTAACAGTCCTAAATAAATGGTTATCATTTAAGAAAGTTAATAAATTTTTTTAAACTGTAATTTATTTCGAGTAAAATTAAAACTTTTTGTTTCACCTTCAATTTTTCAAAGTTATTAACATATTTTACCTCTAAGTAGAGTGTGAGAGCCAATGTTACTCAATATCGCCAATGTGAATGACGACGATGGAGAAGAACGGTGTCAACGGGATATCCGTGAGTGATCCAGAACAGGAAATGCTCGGAACTTCGAACGAAACTATTAACTTTCGTGTGTCTGAAGTCTCGGAAACATTCGAGGTATTTTATGTACTGTCCTCTGCGGCGGTTTGCAAGTCCAAAAAGTGTGTTGTGGTTCGAAATGCTTTTATTTTATAGTACCGTTCAATGAACACGACATTCCAGCCCTGATTTCATCCCCTTAGCCTACGTCATGAAAATAATCGCTTTCAAGATTTCATGTTTCTAGCTTCGCTAGTTTAGGCTCTGCAATGATGAATGAGTTAGTCAGTCGGGACATCTTTATATATACATTGATTTATATTCAGACCGTTCAACTTCGTTGCAACGGGGTACCCAATAAATCCTAATTGATTAATTAAATATTGATTAATTATTTGTTTGATTGATTGATTGATCGATCGTTTGATTAATAGATTGATTGTTTCATTAAGATACCGAATTGACATTTAAATGTTATGACGTTTTCGCTGTTGTGACGCTAAGAAAAATGTGAAGCTAATTCTATTGTGATTTTAAATTTTCCAACACTATTATATTTCTAGAAAATGGATTCGATTTATCTGAAAAAATTACTTTATTTTTATCCTATTTATTATTGTTTGTCAATTTCTATAAAGCGTGATCTTTAAACCACGCCAAGAGCCTCCAATAAACGAACTTGAATGACGACTTCCATGAAAGTAAAAGAGGCGAAAAATGTTCTTCATGACCGTAGCCCGTCAAAATATCTAGTCACTGCCTATCCCTTATGGGAAATAGGCGAGATTGGAATGTGTAAATAAATAATATTTTTGCCTGTTTGAAACTTATGACAATGAACCTGACAGATGACCTAAGGTAATGTTGGTATTTATCAAGAACGCAAGCATTCGGACGCGAAACGAATAGACCCTTATTCGCACGTTGTAACCGGCAACGTAACGGTAACGCGAGTAACTTTTCTATTTCCGGCCAAAGACCTCCAGACAAAGCGCCGAGACCTTGTCCATTCAATTACGGCTTGGTTAACGCATTATTACCGACGAATTGATGAGGAACCCCACTGAAGGGTCCCGTTATATATATTTATTTAAGCGGCGGCAATCCCCCGTTCATTGTTGCCACCCTAATCGGAGCTTCATTCTGTACGTTTTAATCATAGTCGAGTAGGGTGAGCATGAGTTTGTGCGGATTTCGCTATTGTTTTTATACAAATAAATTCTTGAAATTCTTATAATGTTTCTTTGCATAACGGTAAAATGATTTTTAACGTTTTAAACTACACAAACGTTTTAAAAATAATAATTAGTAAGAGACGCAGATTAATTTCTAAATGTATAGTAATAAAATAAAATATCTGAACGTAAGAATTTAAAATTTGAGTTGTAATATTTGTTTTTCTGGGACTATGTTTATGCCTTAGCACCTCTATACGATAATGCAATTGCATTCACGTACTTGATTCCTGAACATAACTATTATTTCTGAATTCTAAACCTCCAAATAGGCCACGGTTCCAGAAATTCTATATTCAGTGAATTCTTATTATAATATTGTTTAATGCATCAATTATAAATTTATTTTGTAATATTTATTGAATACACAATACAATATACATACAATACAAAGTTTAAAAGTCCCGCGTGTTACTGGAATTATTTTACTGTAACTTATTAAATATGTCCGTAAATTCTTACTGTACCTATACATTTATATTATTACATGCTATTAATAAAATCCATGGTCACCCCACACCGCCTTCGTCCGGAATATAATGACCTTTGCAGTGCTAACAGCGTTCGAACGTCTGTGTCAATAAAGTTGTATTTTCGTACCCTTTTATGTACTCGTACATCGAATGATGCATGTTCGATTCCAGTTTCGAATATCTAATCGATTATAATATTCGATTGGGTTTCTGCAATTGTTAACGTATCTGATATTCATTGTTACCTCGAATACTCATCGCTGCTCTTTAAACATCTTATATTGAAAAGACTGCAATATTAAAAAATTCTGTGTAATACACACATTTAGAGACATGAAACATCATTTTTAATATACCTATATAATAATTTCACCATTAAAACCATCCTTAAAACAATTTTGTTAACATTGAAATAAGTGTACTAATTTAATACCCGTCACAGATATTCCAATTTTGAAATTAAAATTTTAATTTCAAATATGGAAGCCGTTTGTTTTAATCATCAACGCTTGTATTTAATGTTACCTTATTTTGTTATTTCATTCCATGATATTCGAATCCACATTTGGATTTGAATTTGGAATAACATTTTTCAACTGAACGGCTAACGTCCTACCGTTTCGGATGTATGTGGTGGTATTTGTACAAACATTTGTTTTTGCGAAACAGAGTTATTTTAGTGTTTTATTTTTTTACAGATTAAATCAGACGTATGTGATATGTTTTTTACTCAGACCTAAACTAACATTGGTGGTTATTGTCTGAATAAATTAAAAAAATGTAGGCTTCACGGCAAACAGTAGGTATATTTTTTTTGTTTACGAACTTGTTATGTGCTCCTGCCTGTGTTTCACTACCGCTGACTAGTAATATGATGGTATAAATACGACTCTTCGTATAATAACAAAATGGTTTAAACATGGGAGATATTATTCATTTGAAAATATAAACGAAACAGGTTTTTTTAAATTATATGCATGAATATATGATTTTGGTGGTGCGGTTTGACTGTGTACTATTTCAGTTTTGAAACCTCAAAATATACCTGTACACGTGTTGGCTCGTAATAAAATAATTTCTATTTGAGAGCTGTGTCATAAATCTAGTAGAATCGTAAGGGACTTTATAAATATTAATTTATTTCTTATTGTTCCACCGGCGGCGAGCTACAAGAAGCGAGAAAAGCGATAAAATTAAATACTTATTAAAACTGCAAGGTATTGAGTCAATGTATATAATATTGTAGTAATTAACTAATTGTAAATAGAAGTAATAGAAACATAGAAGCTTCCGTCAAAGACATTAGCTACTGGAATGAGCTGGAAAGCAGCACAATTCGTATTCCAGGATGAATGTAATGTAAATATTCTGATATACGTCACATTTTACTTTTAGTACTCGGGTGCAACATTTGTGGTCTTGCTAATAACATTATCCTTACTACATCTTGATTTTTCATATGATAGTATACGAAACGTTAAAACATTTTGAAGAAACCAGCGTTTGCTTACTGTTCCGTGGGGCATGCTCCCATTAGTTGGTACGACTCGCTGCGTAAAGGATCGTAAGAGAAAAACAAAAGAGCGTAGTATTATAATATATGTCGGCGTCAGCTAGTCTGGCCGACATCTTTATTCAACACGATGTGGGCGTATGTTAGGTGTCGCGTGAATGAGACATGTTTATAGATTACTCTTCATTTGACAACAATTGCACTGTAACCACTGACAATACGAATAAACGAAACGGCGGTATAGTTCCAAGATGCTATCTCGCCGAGGATGGAACCCGACCTGTGCGTTGCCCAGCAACAGCTGACCTGGCTCCTGTGATGGCACGTCTCGACTCTGTCAAGTCAGATCAGACATATATAACACACCATTTTTATTTACAAACATTTTAAAACTCTTCCTGATGTACTCGCTTATCGCTTGCCAGGTTGTAGTGTGACAATATTATAGATTCATAAAGCCTCATAGAGTGGACGCGGATCTGAGCGAGGTGAGAGTTGGAGCTTACGTTTCAGTCGTAAAACTGATTTCAACTCGGTCTGCGTTTTGTCTGAAGTGATAACTGCGCGCGGTTTGCATAGATGAAAACGCTATCGAATTTTGACAGGATTATGCAACTTACACAACGTTGTTTTTAATTGATTTACGAGAATTTTAGATGGTAAGACGATTCGCCAAGACTGTACCACCGCTAGGACTGTTCCTACCGTGAAGAAGTTGTTATTAAAATTTTCATGTTTCAGTCAACGTAATCCATACTGATATGATATGATATAAATGCGATTTGTTTGTTGGTTCTTCTTTCAAGACAAAATGAATCAACGGATCGATGTGAGTATTGACCGTTAGCGATATTGCTTACCTTTGCAGATTTATTTTCTTAAATTCACTTTATAAGACATTGTTAAGAGACTTCAGGAAATAATCTGGGAACTCGGGGAACTCTACTGGATTTATCGTAAAAACATTTAAAGTATTCCAGCCCATCTCGTTATCAGTAATACCTTTATCGTGGAAATAATTCAGATAATCGCGTTCTACTTAACCTCATTGGAGCACCGAGATCCTGGGAGGGAGTTCAAGTGGGGAACCGAGCCACTATTGTTTTGACGGCAATCTTTGGGAACCTAATCGGGAAACTTCTTAATTCCTATAAGGCTGGCTGGAATATCTATGGAACGGGGCTTACAGAGATTCTGAACTTTGCGTAATCTGCCCTTAGGTCGTGCGCATTAACTAAAGCTAAAAGTTTAGTTTAATAAACCTGAACAAGTTTTTGCCTTTTTACTAGCGAAGGCATAACTTTATCCGGATTAACATAAAAAAGTTAGTATAAAAATGAGTTAAGTAAAATCTTAGAGATTTTTACTTAAACTCGTAAAGACTCGTAACGAATGGTACAAAATTAGCTCTCCTTCGATTATATTTCGACGTATTTGTAATGCATCGTGTTTTGCAAATGTTTATTAGCATCGTTGATCACTTACCTAAAGTTTTCTAGAATAATCATGTGATTTATAAATATTCTTCTTTCATTTGTTTTGAAAAGCATGTTAAGCAGTCGTTCTCAGGTCTTCAAAGTTCTGAAAACAACGGCCTATCAGCCATAGGCTATTAAGATGACTAGATGTAATTAATCATTTCCTTCACTGGGCTATTTTAAGAGATAGCTTTAGGTGTTTCAGTAGAAAACCAATGTTCAAGACTAAGACGGTTTTATGGTTTACAGGCCTTTTATAACCACTGGCCAGATGGTCCAGTGGTTAGTGACCACTAAGCACTAAGTAACGGATTCAATTCCCGCCCAGCACAAAAATGTATGTGATGGGCTTAAGTATTGGTTTTGTCTGTGGTATATAATCTACACAACTCGTTTATCTCTTATGTAGATATTTAGAAGTACCATATGAAAATGTCCCATTATATTTTTATTGTTATGTACGAGTATATATTAATACACACAATAACAAACTGACAGATAGCCAGGCCCGAAACAAAACTCAATCCATCAATCAATCAAACCTTTGCGAAGTACATTCTGATCCTTTTTGCGCCGTAGTCATGCCAGCAATATACTTAATAGATTGTTAATGACAAACATAGATATTGAGTTGGGCGGATGAGTTTTCTTAATCAAATTCGTTGCTGAAAATTTGTAACATAACAGAATCATTTATATATGCCTCGCGGTGTTACCTGCATAAATCCCTGCCCCGTGGAAATTCCGGAATAAAGGGTAGCCTATGTGTTGCTCTATGATTTAATGAAAGTCCCATTAAAATCGGCTTAGCCGATCCCGAGATTAGCCCGGAAAAACAGAAAGACAGACAGGCTGACCGACAGCCAGACCAAACGTAAAAAAAAGTCTGCTTGTTTTAATATCGTATAAATAACTATATATACTTCAGAAAACTCAGTTACTTTGATATCACAGACAGACACTTCAATTTTATTTACATATATAGATTATGTACGATTTACTGATATGTTTATTTTTTAAATTTAGTTCTAAAATTCAATAAACTCTCGAACGCACTAGTTTTAATCTGAAAAAAAAATCTCTCTATACCAAGAAGGTTGCATCGTAGATTAGAGCACGACAATGTAAAATTGCTGCCTCACAGCAGAATTAGCAGGAGCGGTATTTTTTAAGTCCGCTCTACAGGGGTGAATATTTTTTATTCTAAAAACCTCAAAACAAGATGCTTTAATACGGCTCTGCCATAGTATAGAATAGTTACGTATTACAGTAGTTCATTCACAACAATAATAACTTACTATTCATGCTCGTCAAATTTAATTTATAACAATAAATAACTAAAGCAATGCATCCAACCCAATTCGACAGAGCAACCGCGCAGACGGCATTCTAATTGCGCTTTGCTTTGCCTGCATCAGCAAAGATAAGTGGACTATCCGGGAGAAAAATAAAGTTCCCGATGGATGTTAGGTACGGTTCGTCCCGCCTGCGCGGCGCCATCCCCCGCCCCGCTCGCTCAGTTCCAAACCACCCCCGTGGAGAACGAACGCGTTGTCAGCGGACCCAACCATGTGCCAGTGAAGTGTACAGTGTGTGTACCGTGTATGTATGGAGAAAAGTGCAAAGTGATCTCTTGGAACAATTCT
>DWDX01005927.1:0-10078 GCA_018245675.1 Agara michaeli | reverse complement strand
TCATTAATTTAGATGATTGTACAATTATCTAAATATAAGCGGGGCGAGACGGCCATGCGGGGAGGGTGTACTTCAACCCGAAAAGAGGAGGGGCGGCACTCGTTTTTAATTAAACCGGCGATGAAATGAAGTGGTCCGTGTGATATTGCTTAGACATATTTTAAAAATTAATTTTGAACTCGTTAACGATTTTACTGTGTAGTCGAAGCCGTAAATAGTGTGGGCGTAATGATGTGACGCGTCATTTTGAAACGTCTAGTGCTTGTACGTATCCGCTTGATGGGAGCGTGACCATAAATTTGTACTAATTAAATTGCCTGTGACTTTCTAATAAACCCCTCATTTTGTATAACCCATAAATTTATTAATGAATTAGCCCAAATTCGATCATTCATTCTTCGATCCCGCCGAGTACTCTCGACGAAGGGTTTGGCTCCCTCCTCTTCTTTATTTGTTTTTCGTTAAGGTTTTAATTAAAAGTAGGTTTATTTTAAAGAAAATTGATGTTCAAAGTAAATAAATCCTTGATGGTTTAATTATCTCTTTGTAATTGAGTTTCACCTGGCCATAAATTAATTCAGCATTGTTCTAGACGGTCGCTTTTAATAATCGCTATGGTAAGTCTTATAGATACCAGTGCTGTATTGGTCTTCATAATTCTTATAGTATTTAAATGAAGTTTTTATTAAACTGGCTAATACCTACCTTATTACTTTTGATCAATTTTAATAACAGTTATTCTTTACAATAACGTTCAAATTTACTAAACAATTCGGGTTGTGAGCATATTAATATCTGGTTTCTTTCTCTCTTCGTTGGAGTATTAAATAATATAATAAAACGGTATAGAGTTGACCACTCGTATGTAGTCAATAATTTCTACGCGTGCAACGTATTTGGCGTGCGAAAAGGTAATTTGTAACCTCATCCGATCAATTGTTAAATTGAACGTTTTCATGTTATCATGGACATAACTTTATTTACCTTTTAAAAAATATGTGAAAATTAAAAAAAAAGTTGTTCACTACCGTTAATAAAAACATCTTAGCTTTCATTTTTTTCCTTATGCGTTATTTGTTCGTTGCTCTTCGATTCATTGCCGATTTCTAAGTAAAAGCGGTCAGTTACTCTTGCACGCGCACGTGGTATTTTGTCCGTGCCATTTAACAACCGCGCATTCCTTTCATCTTTCACCTATTCGTTGCATTCGTCTAATATAATATAATACAAGTAAACGCGTTATTCATTTTTAAAAGGTTACAGTAAACATCTGTTTACAAACAGCGCTGGTCTCCGAGCGACGTGACGCAGTGTTGTTATTGTTCGATCGTCTCACATCGTCTACGATTCTTCCAAATAGTTACCTAAAGGCTGTGTCCTTTGGGATCCCTTCACAGCGCGTCCAGGCTCGGTGCCTCGGTGGGACCGCGCCGGTCTCCGGACCGGCACCGTTGCACCAAACAAAAAAACTCAACAATAACAAAAAAAAAACACTCAACGTAAAACTCAATAAACTACACCGCTGAATGCAGTCTTCTACTTTTCGAGTTCGACAGGACAAAAGGCTAAACGCACAAAAACTTCCTCGTGAAACTTTAAAACAAAAACTGTACAGAGAACTTCGAAAAAAGTAGTGTATTTTGTGGGGATCGACAACACCACCCCTCGCGGCGTTTCGGTCGCAACTGAGCCACGCGGTCGCGCTGTAGCGGGACGCGGGAGGGGGGCGCCGGTCCCGCACCTCCGCGGTATTATTTGATTAATTCGCCTCCCCCTTGTATACTCGCCGAGTCGTCATTACGACGATGAACGTTAAGTTTTTAAATTTGAGCGCGAGGGCCGCAACCTTCACCTACTGCTTAATACTTTAATTGAATTAATTAAGGTCGACGGACGCTAACAAAGATTAGACGTTAATAAGCAAACGTTGTAGGACCCAGCCCGTTCATGGTTAATTACGGCGGTTGCGGGGCTCTCGCGGAAAAATCCCTGCTTGAAATAATGAGTAATACCTACCAAGGAACGCAAGCCCCGCTAATTGGAGTGCATTTGCATACTGAAGTTAAAATAAAGTCTGAGTGAGTTATTTTGACGAAGTCGAATGGCGGCAACGACGGGCTAATAAGGAAGGTGGGCAATGTAACGTGCGTGTGCGACAGAGATAGCAACAAAATCTAGAATTTGCATAGCTTGACGTTTTAAGTAAAATTTAAACATAAGCAGAAGTCAATTCCGTGACATAAAAAATATACCTACCTCCTTGTTTTTTTTAAATATAAAGATAGCGCTCTGCTTTTGTTATAGTTAACAAATTACAATAGACAGATAATTTATACTACGTACATTGCACACTAATGCGGTCGTTACGATAATTCCAATCAAGAAACCTTAAGTCACTTAAGTAGATGCATGCTGGTCGATATGAATGCAGTGCGTTACATTTCAAATTACCAATTAACCCGACAAAAGCTGGCGGTAATTAGCGGTTGGCTGTTGACCCGCCACGGGCCGTATTCCCACGGACGGACGATATAGAGATGGCAGGTCCGGCCGAAGTGGAAGAAGTAACTTAGCGAGGTGTGTCTCAATCGTTGTACCCAATCTGTCGTAGATCGAAATCACATACGCTCATTAGATATGGTAATGTGTTTTTTTTTAAAATAATTTTAATAAAACATTTACAGTATTAATATTAGATATAGTAGGTTAACTATTATTCTACTCGTAAATGTGTATGTACTTAGTAGGTAAATAGTCGTTTAGTATTTAATGAAAAATATACGAAGGAAAATTTGATATAAAACTTTTAACGGTTCAATAACAAACATAGTTTCTAAGATATTTACTCACAATAATTAAGAATCGTCTATACTAAAATAGGATACGTAATTCGTTATATTAATGCTATTGTTGTGATATTTATTTCAATGTCGAATGTAACCTAACTTTTTTTCTAAAATGTAAAAGCACGTCAAGTTTGTAAGGACAGATATTTGGCAATCAGCGTTTCCTGCCTACCCCGTTATCGTCTGAACGTGATGGTGTAACGATAATAAGTTTTGGTTGTCGGGTAACAACTAATAGGTTGATCGAAGTAGGTTGATTCAGTAATTTGGTGGGCAGCATTATCGGGTCGATTCAGCCTCGATCGATCAGTGCGGGCGCAGGTGGGTTGTGCGCACCTTTATCCCTTACCACGGCACCTTTCTAATGTAATTTTAATAATCTAAGGACGATTTCTAATTAATGATTAATCTATTATAGACAAACACAAACACAAAGATAAAACATTTATTTGTAGAAATATGAGGGCATAAAAGATTTTACTGAATAGTTTAAATCGATATATCGTTCACCATTAATGACGCAAAAATGTTCGACATTAATGTTATGACAGCCTGTGATAGTTTCCATTACGCTGCTAAAATGCAAATGACAGAGACGTCTTAGCATACTGTCTTTTTCTACTTCTGTCTCCTCCAATGTGCTGGCTGTCAACTATAAATGAGTTTTATCGACTGTCACAGATGTATAATATTTGACCACTTTCATCGCAGCTAAATTGACAACTGATTTTCAAGTTGCAATTTACAGTCACGTCAGAGTTACAACCAATTCAACTTGACGATATTTATCTTTAACATCAGAATTCGTAGTATTTGGATGATTTTTCTGTTAAGTAAGTACTTCAAAATGCGTGTTCCACGGTGAGGGAATTTTCGATACATATCTTCGTATCCTTTTTGATTTTAATCTGAAGTCTCTTAACAACGCAGATCTCACTAAGCATTCAAGTAGTTTTACATCTTGGACAACTTGTTGGTTCGGCAACTTAGCATATTATTCAGAAAACTTCAAGAGCACGTGGGAGACGAGGGGGGGGAGAACGAATATTTTACTCCACAGCGACGTTAGAACAATCCTTGATAGAAGTAAATATTGCAAACTTATACATAACTCCTTTTTTGATTGTAGGAATGAATAGCCAAATTGACGTAAAAGTTGTTTTTTGCTACCGTCGTTCGATGCGGTGTTTGACGTCATGTTTACTTCACGTTTTAAATTAACTGCTTATATTGTCATAAATAATTTTACTAAAAACTTGATCTTTGAACGTCGTGTGTACAACTGTGTTAGGTAAATTATTGTCCGGTATTTAGGTGTTTTGTTCCTAGTTTTAAGATTTTGACATTAAGTCTCTCGATTATGACAGGAGGGCTGTTGTCGATAATGAAACAATTAAAGGCACGCAGTTGATGATGAAATTTCCAATTAACAACGGTTAAAAACAAATATAACTTTTGTGATTTAGATAGTATGTAAGAATTAGAAATCTTCATTAGTGTAGTTAATAATATCTACTTCCCGTGCCGTTGCTGTACGGTTCTTTATCGTCCGGTAAAATATTGAGTTCGTGATATTTCATGGTACGGGACCAATCGAGCGATCTGCGTTCGAAGCGAGATCCGTTCGGAAATTAATCTTTGTTTAAAGTTAATGGGCCTTATTAATCATGGGCATTACGTCTACACGAGTATCATGTGGTAATCGGTGAGTCGGTGAGTCACAGCGTAGAAATTGTGGCTTCAATACGAAAACTACCGTTACAACCGATCTTATACTTGCTTAAGTGGATGCACGTCTTTTTTTTTTGCTTTTGTTTTGTCTGCGTACAAATTTTGCCTTTTGTCTGGCTGGTAATAAAAATAGAGAAGTAATACCTCAAATTGCGCGATGTTGCGTAATTCGAATCAATTCAAAATCGCATAAAACCGAGTTACACGCGTGTCGCTATCCGAAGTGGTCCCACTGTTACGTCTCTATTTTATGCAAGAGATGTCCGAACAAGGGTACAATTAAGGCAGTCTCACACTGCACCGCCGCAGCTCGTAAATGAAGAATAGTGTCGTGCACTGTGAATGAGCCTTAATCACTGGCCCTGCATCTCGCCCACGCTGCTCTTGATAATTTGGCATTGTTGCACGACAAAGATGTCTGTACCGTAAAGTGGATGAACGTTTTATGCTAAACTAACATACATTATTACCTACAAGAAACAATTAGTCATATTATTAAAAACAGTTTCCGAGTTTTGTGTATTCCAACTGTATCTCATTGCATAATATAAACTCTTCAGTTCTCTAAAAAATCCAATGACACAATTGCATGAATTTAAAAGAACACGTTACAATATGATTTGTATATTTCTGTATATATTCTATCACTGATTAGTGAAAGTTAACGTAACTCATAGATCTCTTAAATCTAAGAAGTTCGAGTTGAGTCTGACTCATTTTAACTACAAATAGTATAAGTAGTCCACTACGTGTAATTAGGTGTCCGCAGCGTCACAGCAGTTATACGCGCAAATGACAAAAACGCTGCCTTGCACTGTGAACGTTTCTTTATGAAAAGCTGTGACCCACTCGCTCGTTACACACATTATAATTCCACGTTGTTGTAAATTCGGCATTGTTGTAAATTCGACATTGTTGTAAATTTGTCATTGTTCTACAAAGGTCTACGTGGTCTAATTTAGAGCGCACCGCTTTATTGCTTTTTATTTATCTACGTGGGCTTTTATATTTTCATTCCTCATATTAATCTTTTGCAATTTTAATCTTCTAAGATAACGTGCGGGAACTGCATACATAAGAATACAGTAAGTAAAAACTGGAATAATATGGTTTTATTTCCAATACAAAATGACTCGAATGTTGAGGTTGTTGCACACTACACCGTGTCAGCTGCGCGCAAATCAGAATATTGTCTTTCGGTGTGAATGTTCCTTAATTACGAGCCCCTCTGCTCACCGCTTAATGCATACGCTTTTAAATTCGTAATTAATTTTACATTGTTATCTGAAATTTATTCTTCATTACCAATGAAAAGGTTGTTTTTTTTTTCCGGTAAAACTGAACGTTTTAATGAACAAGATATATTATTATACACTGATATATCATTGTAGTTTCTTTATATAAAGTACACTTTAAATTCCTCCGTATAACCGGTACACGCGGTATTAAAAGTAAACTATTCTTTCATTGCATTTGATGATGCCGTTATTTTGAAATCTCGTGAGTTGTGTGTCATTCGGTTAGCTGAAGAACATGTAGGTACATAACTTGCCCCAAACTCTATCTAATAGATTACGGATAATTCAAATTAAAATTATTTATTTGATATATTACACCTTATACCTGTAGCTCCGACACAGAACAAAGAAATGTGCTCATCCAACAAGTGTTTGTTCTGGGTGGGAATCGAACCCACGATCTATGATTCAGCAGTATGCGTTTCTAACCATTAGGCTAAGAGGAGAGTATATATATATATATATATATATATATATATATATACATATTAACATATACATATAGTATTTCTAGTTATTATGGCAGCAGTTATGTAGTACGTATAACGAAAGAGAAATAATTTTAATAACCGCTCACGCTGTTGCATTTTGTAAACTCTACGTTATAAAATCTACAGAAGTCACAATACGCTAAATGACCCGCAACGCAAATGAAGAATATTGTCGTCCACTGTGAATGGCCCTTAATGACGAGCTACCACCTCGCCCACGGCACTTGTCCACATGTTATTTTAACACATAACTTGCACCGCGGCCTAATGGACTATTCGCAATTTTTATTACAGCAATTAGTTTTCTTCACGCACATGTACGTATTTACTTTTCACATTCGATTTATTAATTTCATATCCAATATTGATTATGTGCAGTAATAAAATTAAAACACAATAAAGGTTTTTGAAAGTCGACAGCAATAAGCAATGTCAGAGCCAGAAATTTCTAAGAATATTGCATTACACAAACACCATTTGCTAAGAGACTTTAGGCGTTACGTGTTATATGTTAATGGCAATTTAGTCTATTATTATTATTATTATCAAGTATTATGAAACTCGAATAATTGAAATTCAACAGATGTTTAAATTGAAATACTTTTTAAGTACCGCTTCGCCCGTCTGCGATTGAAGGTTAATAGAAAAGATAATCCAGTGTATTGTTATGTATGACTTCTTATTGTTAGAACGTGGGCATTATGCACCGTAGGTAGGTACTTGTGTTCGCGGTTGTACGAATCTTTTCTACCTGGAAACGCCGTCAGCCACGACTTCACGGAAACTGGACCCGAGACATTATCCACTTATTGCAGTACCTAATGGTTTGTTAGTGGTAGTTCAAACCGGGCTAAGGTACCGGTGCCATTGCTGTGACAAGATGTGGCGAAATCTGGTCAAACAAGAGAAATGAGAGAGAGAAACCCCTTACTAAACTGTACTAAACCGGTACCAAAGACAGTACTAAAAGCATTTTGGTATAAACAACAACAACAACATACCGTCACGCCAGGTCCCTAACGGGGTAGGAAGAAAGTACCGAGTGCCAAATATCTCTGTCCTTGCAAACCTGACGCGCTTCGTCTACGTTTATAATAAATGTGCAATATGGGGTACTAAGCTGGTTTCTAGTTGATGTGAATTAGTTTTGTTATATTAAATTTATAAATAACATCAGTGTAGTTACACTATAATATTAATTTTAATTGTATTCCGTAAAAAGTCAAACAAATATATACTATATATCTGTAAAATATACATACCATCATTAACATATTTTGTACAAATAAAGGTTTTATCATCATATCATCAAATGTATTTGATTGTATTTTCTTATATCCAAATATTAATACGTCTGACTTGGGATATATTTATGATGCGTCAAAATATCGCTTGTAGTTTGCTATAGGTGGATGGGTTAATTATTTATTACAGTAAATGTGGCATTTCTTACCGCGCTTACATGTAGGTAACATACGCTAAAGCGTTATGTTAACTGTTTTAATTCTCTCATACCTAACGCTGCTCGTAACCTATAAACGTTCTTAAAATAGCAAAAATACCGAGAACACTCAAACTAGAATGGCACGTTTCATACTGAACGTAAAACACTCTGGTGTGCCTCGTCGCGAGGCGCAGATGAACAGACAAACGGTTATCATAATGTATTATGAGATAGTAAAATGTCGAAGACAGCGCGTTAGTGGCGGCACTTGCTGCGAGGTATACAAATTATACTTTTATATTGAAAGAAACATTATTTATGTAATGTTATTGTGCTTTATTTAAAGATTCATTTTATGTCAAGGATTCCGGATTCTCAACTATAGCTATATGTTATATACCTAGCTCGTAAATACAATTAAGTTTGAGATTGTCTCAATATTACCTGAACCTTTTTATCATATTTAAACCCATCAACTATAACTTTTATTTATAATAGTAATTGCGTCCATAATAAAATTAACACCTTTACGGAAAAAATTCTAAATGCATTAAATGCTATTCGAACATTTCTTATTCCAGTTTTAACACAAATTTATTTGAACAATCAAATACATTTGTGTTTTCTTGAATGTCATAGAACACTAATTAGTTCGATATTTTTATAGACAGCCGCGGCTGCCAAATATCTCAAAACCGTAGTGTATTATTTTTAACCGGCTTCATTTATTCACATTTTCAGTATAATTGGCGTTAACGTAAGGTTGTGCCACTGAGTTTATTGCCCTTTAATAACATAAATATTTCCCGTGTGCATTTCAAATCACTTAACATTTTAATGTGTGCTATTAAAATCACAAGCCTAATGGACAACTGTCAGCGTTTATCTCTGTTTATTACTGTTTCCTTATTTATAATGAGCAAATATTCCTTTCGAAAACAATACAAGTATATTTAAACACGTCTATTTATTTATGCGTGGAATTGGGTTGCCATTAAATGAACTCGTAATAAACATTAATTACTATTGTGTAATTAAAAATTAAAACTATTTCCCTATAAGTGTAAATTTTTAATGCTTCTGAGAATCACGGGAGACGAGATACAGAGTCGAGTTAATTGGGAATGAATGAGGATGGTATATATAATTTTAGATATGGGATTTGTAAAATAAATAAATAACTTCATCATCAAAGACCTCGAGTCCTCCAGACCTTGGATATAAATTTCTAAAGTCCATAAAATACCATTCATGCAATTAGTTACCATAACCCCTTGTATTCGCTCGATACAGTTCTTACAACTTTTGCAAGCAAAACTCATCTGTCAACAAGCATGAAACAAGCGTCAATTTTAAGAGTTGAATCAGGCCCCGACCTCTCATAATGTAAAAGATGACCCCGATGCCAGCCGCCCCTTTTTACATTACAAACCTTACTTAATTGAACTTCACAAGATCCATCATAAAATGTCTAAAGATACAATGTTATTGAGTATGATAAAATTATAAATTCTACAGGAAGTTACTACATGTCTTCTTTCAAGCAGCAGATCATATATTTAGTAAGCACCTAACGATAACAAAATTTATATATATGTTGTGGATAATGCTTAAATTGGCTGTGAATCCTTGACAAGAGAAAACCATCAAGAATGAGCAACACAGGTGTAGACAGGGCGCGTTGACCCAGGCCCCTGCGAATTGATTCACAAAGGAGGCGTTGATGCGGCGCACGTACCGCTTGACCCTTCACATCCAACCTCAACAGCTGCTAACGTATCTTTATTAGTTTAAAAGTTCCAACAGCCTTGGAGGGCGATGCAATCAATGAATTCGCTAATGAATTTTACGACCTAATCGCGTTTAATATTAAACTAATCTTTGTCTTGTTTTGGACAACTTGGTAAAATGTTGAGATTATTTTTTGCCTGGCCAGTCGAATGTATTAATTTGAAAATCAATTATAATTTAGATGTTGCAACTTTTGTCAGTCGACTTCGGTTTTTTGCCGTAACACAATTAAAATGAGGCGAAACAACGCTGCAAGTTACAATCGCTGATACATGTGAATGAGTGCGAATTTCAAGATTGTTGGAAGGCGTTCGGCCCGGCGGGACAGGACGAACCGGCTTAGCGTCATCGAACGAGCGCGCATTACGTCCGATTGTAGGGCGAAGCGCGCCCTAATTGCCGGCATTGTGTCGGCATGCAGATGTGAATGGGCTTTGATTTGGGCCCGGGGCGCGGGGGCCGGGGCCAGGGGACAAA
>DWDX01005926.1:0-10079 GCA_018245675.1 Agara michaeli | reverse complement strand
CCACCTATTCCATTGCGGGACTTAAACGTAACCGGTGAAATGTGGGGGTGTACTACACTCCTCTGCCTACCCCTTAGGGGTTTACAGGCGTGATGTTACGTATTATTATTATTAGTAGTAGGTATTATCTCTATTGTGCTGTTAAGATGCGAGTGTTCGAAACGGATTGCGCTCGGTCGATCGCCCAGTGATAAATCACAGGCAATACATATACAAACAAGTTCAGATTGGCTTGCGCTATTGGACAGAGCGGAACTTTAGCAATTTAGAACGACTAAGTGCTGTGTAAATAATAATAGTACACATAAATCTTCCGATCGGTACACACGAGTTACTGGCTTTTGACCGCAGCGTAGAGCCCGCAGAAATTGAATATTGATGATAAAATTCGGGGACAATTCCACACGCGGCTATCTGTTTCGAATATAAGCAATTGAATGCCTGTGTTATGGTAACCGGACAGCTGATAAACATACATACATGCGACATAATACTCATATAGACATATTTATTATGCCCAGACACAGAAAAAACAAATGTGATCATCGCACAAACGCTTCTCCTGGGTGGGACTCGAACCCACATCCGGATTTGCAGTCGAGGTTTCCAACCACTCGACCGTGTGCGCAAAATCTCCATAAAACAATAAATGCACATTTTTTTATTATTATTCCCATTATTACTATCATCTTTCCATTCGTAGTCACTTCGCCAGTCAATCCGCCATCACTACTGCGAAAATCAATCATTTTCCTATATTCATGTGCGCTGTTAACATTGGCTCAATGCCAACTTGGCTGAGTTTTATCAAATTCTAATCTTCTACTTCGATGGCATCGATAAACACGTTTTGAATTTATCGTTTTAAAATTCGATAGATGATAATCGACGGAGTGATAGCCTAGTGGTTTGAAATTCCGCCTCACACTCCCGGTGGTTTGGGTTCGATCCTGGCACGCACCTCTGATTTATTAAGTGCGTTTTATAAGTAACATTTAAATATCACTTGCTATAACGGTGAAGGAAAACATCGTGAGGAAACCTGGCACACCTTAGAGTTGTTATAAATTATATAATATTTTCTGAGGTGTGTGAAGTCTACCAATTCGCACCTGGCCAGCGTGGTAGACTATGGCCTAAATCCCTCTCATCATGAGAGTAGACCCGGTCCAGCAGTGGACCAACAAAAGGGTCGAAAAAAAAATGTACCTTATAATGAATAAAACAATTTAAATTTGGACCGGCCACTTGTGACTGCTGCCATCTCGTTTTCTACTTTCGCGATATAAAAAAAAAGTGTACTACATTTATTCAATTCCATTTTACTTAATAACGTGAACCTTTCAACGACATCAAAAAGCCATATATTAAGCGAAAGAAGAAATATCGTTACCACTAGGTTACTTTAATATGTCGTAGTTTATACTGTACCCTAGTTTTAGGGTCCCTTGGGGTTGTCCCGTTTTTCACCTACGTCATAAAGTGTCGCTTTCAGAAAGATAGCATGGAAGCGAGTTGGCGAAAGTGTTGTGGCAACTAAATTCGTGTATTCAATATTCTTTACCAAAAACTACTTCGAAAATAACGTTAACATACCGCCGGGATCATGTACGAACGATTCCTCTAGAAAGAGCGGTAATTTCGAGAGAAATTTCACCTTTAATGTATCCAGTGAGACATGAAATAATAATAATTAGGATAAATTACTTTTACCCATTTTTTTTTCCACTAAAAGCCTGTGCTATGGTAACCGGACAGCTGATAAACACACTTACCATATAGAGCTTATATTTATATATGTAATATTTCTTAATACCTTTAAAATAATTGGCAAGGTTTAATCAGTTGCGTTGCTATCCTCACTGTATTTCACTGTCCCGATGCTTACGCTGTTCCGAACACACATTAATAATAGCGAAAAAGGCGATGCTCGTTAAGCTACCCACTGAGCGTGAGGATCTCTTCAAAGAAAGACCCCGAATTTAGTCGTCAAACGTATCCCTCTCCTAATTATCTTTGAGTTGAGTGATAGTGATCGACAAACGACTAATGATTCGTCGTGGACTTGATCGATTGTTCGAAAAAGGCCGCTACATACGCGAACGGATTGTCTGAATGTACGACAAAGTATACCTTTATCTATAAAACTGTAAGGTGACTAGTTAATTGACCCAGAGATCAACGCATAGCTGAAACCGATGAGCCTCAAGTCCTATAATTTCGCGTATAGCTCCTTTATATAGTTTAAGTGTATACTAAGAAAGGAATTTTGTAAATTCTACCCTTAAGACGGTAGAGTAAGGGGTTCAAGATTGTATGGAATTTCATCGGTTTGGATGTTAGACACGGAAAGTGTTTCAGATATTTTGGATTTACGCTCTTAACGTGCGTTTGAAAATTATAAAACAAAACAATCTTTTTCAGTATTTTCAATATTCACGGTGGGTCCCGATTAGGTATAAAGAGCCTTAACGAGCTGGATGATTAGAGCAACGTATCGACAAGGCGGACAGCGGACTGATGGTAGGGGCACGTGTTGGAGCAAAAACTAGAAACAGCAGAGCCTTTCTTCGACTAGGCCTAAACATTTTGTTAGCTCGTTCATCAAACGGTCTTCGCTATTTGATCATGTAGTATGTTTGTGTCATTGAGTAAAACAAATACCTCAGATCTGCGTCAGGGACGCAGTTCCTTGCCCTTATTTCCATTCATAGGTAAATCACAAATATGCCGCGAAGTAACCAGGTGTTCATTCCACAATACGTAGGTACAACAGGTACAGTGTGTAATACAATAGAATTTATCTCCGCGAATCTTGATACTTGTCCGCACACAGTCTCGTGTACAATAGAAAAAGACACACACAGAGAAAAAATAAAATCGCATGAATGTGTCATAACGACGTTTAATTCCAACCGCTAACTGCTTTAAGGATTAGCGGTCCAAAATAATATACCCAAGCGAAAGCTCTAGTTTTACACTGTCACGGCTTACTGTTACCCTTAGGTAACAGTGTGCTAATAAACCGTGGAGTCAGTGATCCGGTGGCGTACATCGGATAGCGAGCCGCCTGAGGTTATCCGCAATCGCCTCACCATCCCTCTGTATACGTCAGCAAGGTACAGTATACTCTCAAATTGCCGATAAAACATTGTGCTCTCGAAAATAATAATAAATGTTTTACGAAATCATCTTACAAGGTGACGCGTAGTGACCTCTGTTGCTGAGTTTTAAATGGAGGCTTAATGTGAAATGTGGCGTAGACGTTGGAGGCTTTTCATACTAAATACAGACCACTGGCCGTGAAGGTTCTTAACGCTATATCAGACCACCAAAATTGTTGCACCCGAACGTTTGGAAAGTGGTTTTAGAGCTAAAAGTTTTCTTTATTCTTTTCTAACAGATGAAGATGTTACATTTATTACCATTGGCCTGGTACTCCAGAAATGTCCGATCATGTCTGTTAAGCCGCAGGTTATGGGTTCGATGATTACCCGGGATAAATGTTTGCATGATGAACACAAATATTTATTCTGTCTTTGGTTGTAAAATTGTTATCATGATAATAAGTATAAGGAAATTTGTGTATTTGTATTTTCTGGATGTGCCCACTTTGGGATTAGGTAGAAGGCCGTAAGTGATTTATCCCATAATAGTATCACTACAGTAGTTATTATTTTTTAATATCAATGATCATTAGTAATATACAGTAACCAAGAATCGAATGAGCCAGAAATGAACTTTCCAATATACGTAGAATGTTGGTAAACCTGTATACACAAAATAAAACGTGTCGCACCCACAAATTGTTTGAACTCCGAACCTTTTTGTTTGAGTCCACGTAATTTACATCGAACTATCTAATTTTATAATACATTTAGCATTCAAAGCTCGAACAATTAACAAATTCCCAACAATTACACGGTAAAATTTCGTAAACATTGAAAAGGTCTTTTGATTTGTACGAGTACATTGACCTTTTCGGGACCGGTTGAGCGTTTGTTAGTTTCGGTAAACAAGTATGGAAGGGTTTGCAAATATAGAACTTTACATTATTTGAACATAACGTGAACTGTGTGATCTTGGTACGTTTTTGTAAGGGATTATTGTGGGTTTTGTACTGATGTTTTTCCATTATGTTTGACAGATTACAAGCTATATTATATGATTTTTTTTCTGTAATCATAGACGCTCCGGCCCAAGTAGAAACGAATTTCTGCCCATAACCCTTTTTCTACGGACTGTAAGATCTACAACAAACACACTTTTATGGCAGACACGGCTATCTGATTCCAAATTAGGCGATTAAAAGGCTGTATTATGCCGGACAGTTGATAAACATACTTAAAAGATCTCACGGGTATGTTAAGCTCATAGTCTACCACGCTGGTCCAGTACGGATTAACAGACCACATGCATTTTTAGAAAAAACACAAAAAACAGATTTCTGCGAAAGTTCTTGCAAAGTAGCAGGTGCCGAGATTTGAACCGGGAATATCGGAGTGTAAATCCAAAGGCTGTCACTTAGAATGTTACTTTCGAGAAAAAAGTCTGTACATTTCACACTTAGCCAATTTCCACATATCCGTACCTGTTTAAACTTCCGCACTTTAGATTCAGAGTGCGCTCCATACGTACAAAGGAACACCTCGCCGCAAGCGTCCGGTACTTGTAGCAATTTTATTCGAAACTTGTGCACTGGAGTGCTGCGCTCGCATAGAAATCTGCTACTCATGTTACTTAGGCCACTTTCATAGCGACTACTGCGAGTATTTAAATTAACACTGCGTTTCTTACATTTACAAAGAACAAGAATTTTAAATTCACCTAAATTTCTCCTTAGTACACTTTAAAAGTACAACGTAAATGAAGTTTTTGTAAGTTTGCACCTAGTAATAGTTACTTCGAAATTAACGTTGGTATTTGTTTTCGACCCTATTATTGGTTCAGTGCTGGACCGGGTCTCCTCTCACAGTGAAAGAGTATAGACTTAGGCCATAGGCTATGTATTTTAGAAAACAGTTAATATGCCATTTAAAATAAGTACCTATGAGTAGTGGAAGGTATAAATTATTTATCAATGCGTAATCTTTAAATTCTTAATCTGTTATCATTAACCTTTTTTAATTATCATTTTGGTTCGTGTATAAATATCTAAATGTACATGTTCTTGTCGATGTGTATCACACCATATGTTTATCTTAAGTTCAAACAGTTCAAAATTTTATATCTAACAGGCCTTATGAATATATCTTTACACAATTGCTAAAGAAGTCCTAGTACTGTTTATTTAAGCTCTATTTTAGTTCTATTTAGAAGTAAAAAGAGCCAGACTTTAAAATAGGAAACATTTAGTGTTTTGTTATCCCGAAGAACTTTGAACAAGGAGAGAACGCAGCTCAAGAAGAAGTGTTGAACTGCAATGAGTATCTATTACAGAACAAGTATGATTATATTTATATCAATATAAGGCATTGTACTAGATTTGTAATTAGCCTGACTTTTATATCAATAATTTAAATATAAACGGTTAAAGATAGAATGTAAAATGTAAATATATACGGTTCGTCCGGGGAAGTACCACCGCGATACCTATTTCTACTTTGAAGGGTGTGCATGCTAGTCCACGTGTTTACCAAAAGCTACTATCTCAGTCTTCAAGAGTAGCAACATTAGATATTAGTCTTATTACAGGTGTATGTGATTATTACTTGCTCATTTGCTACTCTATAAAAATTAAAAAAAACTGCATTTCACTTTGGTCCTTCGAGGCTAGCAAAATATAGCAATTATTTCAAGAACAAAACAATGCAATGTATGGCAAAGAAGTTACGTAACTCAAGATCGAAGTATCTTTATGTAGTTAAATAAAGCGAGCGTAATTATCCGACAGACTTTTCCGCTATACATTTTTATGAGAAAAATTTTATTACTATGAAACACAATTTATAGTTGGTACAAACCTGTCAGCTCACTTTGTATACTAAAAGTGTTACATCGAGCAAATTAAAATGTTAACTATAAACTTCTAACTTTAGCGAAGTTGCCCTTTTTCTTTGGTAGTGTAATAATGATTTTTCAGTTCCAGTAACGTTTTCATTTTATATTTAATGTGAACAATATGTACAACATTTCTGACAGAATGTCTGCGAGTGAATAAATTAGTTTTTCAATTCAATTACGAAATATATTATCATAAAATTTACGAACATGAATATTTCCAATTTTAATTTTATGCCAAAATTTGTTACATAAAGGTCGATGTTTTCTCGTTGAACATCCAATTTTTATATGTCAGCAAAAATATTTTTGTTTTTCCTTATCTAATTTGAATTTTGTTCACTATTCCTACGTATTCCGATTCCTTTATGGTGTAGTTTGCATAGAAAGTAAATTAAAAGCTTAAGAGAAACGTGTCATGTTTGTTATAATGTTACATAATGCTTAACGCCGCACCACGAATCCCCCTTAAAAATCGCCTTCACACAGAAACTCAATTTCAGACCTCAATTGATGCGAAGGAGACTGTACGGTGCCTTTTCGAGATGAAGACGTTTGAAAAATTAGATTTCAACGCTCGGTTCTTGAGATATTACATCTCACTGAGCTGCGTGGTATTGAGTTGTCAGATATCTGATTCAGGAAATTTTGTGGCATAAAGATATCCAATGTGAAAGATTAATACCTTCTGTTGGAATTTGTACTCTAATTCCTCAGATAAGTTAGGATCAGAAATGGAAAGTTGCGAATCATCGGTTAGCTTTGTATGATATTATACCTACCTAAGGGGTAAGAAATATTGCAATGGAAATTAATTACGACCCTGTTTCTATACCCCATGTAATAGTTATAGTTTTAATGTAATAGTTATACCTTTAATGTAATAGTTATACTTTATATGTGATATTATACGTTTACACACGATATGCTGTCCAATGCGCTCATTATTCGACAAGAGCCATGCTGGAACACGGCAAATTTTATTTTCTTATTTTAAGAGTGCAAGGAGTTCTTTTCCGCCGGCATTTCGCAGCCGGCCTTGGCTTGAGGGGCGACTAAAGCTGATGAATTATATCCATTAACATTTATGAGGTTCACTAAGTGTAAGTACATAATATATGCCTCATAATGAATAAAACAATTTTAATTTATATTCAATGTTACGCTATTGGTTATAAACTTAATTTTAAAGACTAGTAATAACTCACAATGCATTGAAACTGAAATGTAGCGTGTAACAAAACTCACTCTCATTAAAACCCGGCAGACTAGAAACATTCGGAGTAGAACGACGTACAACCGAGAATTTAGTAATTCAGAGCTTTTATTAACGAGAATTCCTTTAACGAAACAACGATCGAAAGTCAAATATCAGAGAAATTTCAGTTACGAATTATCAGTTTATCTGCGGAAACACGATACCCGTATGTTTCACTGACACTGTCTACTCTGAAATCTTTTACTGAACCGAAATCAGAAGTGCCATGTCATCTCGTAAATGCACAAATAGTATAGTCCTTTTTGTCCGAATAGAACTGGAATGATCCGGCTTAAACCGGTACCATCCGGATATATAGTGAACGGTGAGCGAAGCGGCTAGTGCCGCTATTTTGACGAGGATTAGGCGATGAAAATGGACGCGAAGTTTCGGATAGCGTTAAGTTCGCATGTGAACGTATTTATACTAAAATAAAAAGTATGTGCTTAAAAGATGCTATGAAATTTCTCATATAGAGAAGTGGGACTAAAACATATTCCACTATTTTGTTAAAAATCTGGTATATAAATATCATATAGTATGTATAATGTACTTATATTGTTTATCAGCTGTCTGGTTATTTTCTTAGAACATGCTCTGCGAAGTTTGAGAACCGATGTCCTGTGTGGGAAACATAAATATTATATTGTAACATATATATTAAAAAAAAAACATTTAAAATCTTGTGTATTGAAGTGTTAATGGTCACAAACAGTTCAGAGAATTTAATATCGAATATACAATAAAGACATTCATTCGTAATTGGTTCTAGGATTTCCAAAAAGAACTTCATCTAGACAACTTAGGGATGTGGATTTTGCTCTAATTATCCATTGTCCTCGTTAATTGACACTGTTCTTTTGCTAATTAGGGCCGTCAGTCGAAAAGTTTTTGTTACGTAACTGAAGAACTCCTTATCTATATCTCCTTATCTATCATGGATTACTCAATTGTTTTCTGTGAGTATTAATACATTTTGGAGAACATTATGACGAACTCTAAAGCTAGGTTATATATAACAAGTAATATTTTATTTAAAAAAAACCTTGTAAAGTCAGAAGTCGGTGTTGGGAATTGAACCCCGAAAGCCCACTTCAGTGGAAGTACCTTTATATAGGTGATCTTACCGTGTTTATGGTTTAAAACTAGAATGATCCGGGTTAAACCGGTACCATCCGGATATAGTGAACGGTGAGCGTGAGCGTATTTATTCACCTAATTATGTCCACGTGTAATCCATTTGAATTTCACACAGCATCTAATTTATTTTCTCCACGAGATATATACATACGTGTGTATGACGTAGCATCAAAGGTTTGGAAGATCAACGTTTCCGGCTGTCCAAATCTGTACCTTGTTACTTCAATTTAATTGGATTATCTCGAGCATTTTATTTTATTAGGATAATATCAAAAGGTAGCTGTCCTCTCCCTTACGAAGACGGATATCTTTTGAGCCCTTATCGGGTTATGTGGGACTAAAATGTTTTGGACGACCGCTCAACGCATTTAGACAGGTTACTGTGCCCTCACAAGAACGCTTTATGTTACTGGCTGCGCTGTGATTATCAGGTATTTTCCGCGACGGAATGGTTCCTTGTAAGGTGCGGTGATAAGTAAAGACTTAGAATATCTGTATTATTTTGTTTTTCTCAATACTTGAGTAAACCGGCACATTAGCCTTAACACGACTTGCGACAGAAGTTGAATTATAGACATCATCACATAAGAAAAAAGCGTTATGTACGTAAATAGGTTTTAAATAACTTTCTCTGTACCTCTCTTACTCTTTCTGAATACAGCAGGTTGTAGGTATAACCTCAATATTGAACCCGTCAAAATTACGTTAAGAATTATTCGTTATTTGCGTAAGGAAAATATAAGCGTAAGTAACTTCATTCCTGCCGGGGGTCCCCTGAACGCATAAGTTTTTTTGGTATATATTGCGTTCGAGTAAGTCTATATTACGTAAGGGTATCAAAATAAAGTAAATTCACATATTACACAAGGGAAAATACAAGTTATATTTTCTTTTCCTTATAAAAAGACTTTTCTTTTCTTAAAAGTATGAAGTACGAAGGGTGTGTTATCTTATTCTCCTTTAGGGCCTTTTCCTGTTACGAGAGTTTGCGCCAGCGTGCGGTTCTCGTTCGCATGTGCGCCAATCGCATCCAATTCTTTCATAGAAAATGCTTTTCCGATCATGCGTGCGATACGCACACAAGCACACAAGATGCGTGCCGCCCGTACACGATCGAGACCCGCGCGGCCGCAAACCCGCTTAACAGGTAAAGACTCTCAGATATATTAGACCCCATATTGGTATGTACGGAAAGTCAAGACTTTCTATAAGACAATAAGACCAGGATCCGGAATAGAAAGTTCTAATACAACACGTATAGATAATGAAGCTTTGTCATGAAAAGGTCCAACGGTTATGCTTACGTACTTAAAGGACGTCTTGCAACCTTTGGTATTGTAAGGAACATCGAAATAGTCGCCCGTTTTAAATTAGAGGTGGTAGAACCTGTATACGGTTCGCCCGGGGAAGTACCACCGCCACACCTATTTCTGCCGTGAAGCAATTTTTTTTACAATTTGTGTTTCGGTGTGAAGGGTGTGGTTGCCGGTCCACGCGTTTACCAGAGGCGACCATCTCAGTCCTCAAGAGTAGTGACGCATCTGCGACCGACCTCTGATAGGGGAGTTACTAACGATTACTAACTGCACTTACACTAACAAAACACTAACTGGACTAATTTTACTAACAGTCCCATCCCTGCAGTCCTGTTACTAACGAATACTCACCAACTAATTCTTAT
>DWDX01005925.1:0-10081 GCA_018245675.1 Agara michaeli | reverse complement strand
CTGCGGGACTTTTACAAATATGAGATTAAGTTATATTATAACATTATTATAATTGAACCACGGCAACGCGTGGTCGGATCTACTAGTATAATAATAAACAAGTATTTGTACTTAATCGAAGATGACCTTTCTTTCAGTAAGTCAACACAACACAACACAAGTCAACCCAAGTAACAAAGTGATTCCTTGACATTGTGTCATAATTGTTTCATACGAAGATGGCGCTTCACCAAAAGGTTCGCCATTCCTGTTCTACGCCCCAATATTTGAGGTTAAATAAAACTGTAGTATATCATTTTTGTTTTGTTATAAAAGCAATAACATTAATGCTAACTACAGTCTAATGTAGAAGTCCTCTTCTTTTCATTAGAATATAATATTTATGCAACCCTAATTATTAATCGTATTTAAAATATGTATGAAAACATAATTGATTAGAATGCTATGAAAGAAGTCAGTTTTTAATATATCTCGATATTTCATTTGAGAAATAGGCAGGAAATGAACGCATTGTTAACTTTCCCGGCTCATTTTTAATTTGTAAGTAGATCTTGGATAAACCCTGCTTCGGAAATTAAATATTCACAATATGTTATGTGCGGCGCAATATTCAGTTATCTTCGTGATTGATATAGAAATTATTCAACGGCTTTGGATAACCACTTTACACAAATTCCGAATTCTGTGCCAATAAAAGCAAGGCAGTATAATCAATAGGCTTCTTATTAAACTTCATAGGTTAGAGCATATTAACGAGTTCTCAAAAATATCTTTATAGATACCTAACGTTGACAGGTCACCTTCCTACCATTTGCCAACAGGAAATAACGGGTACTAGCCTAAGATCCCTCCATACAACGACCTTCACCGAGCCGGTTAATGGATGAAACGTATTTTATATCAAATTAAGTATGCCAATAAACATACTGCAAATGGGTTGACGAAACAATTTCAGTCCAGTATATGTTTAATTAACAATTTAAAAGTCATTTTTTTGGGCAAATTGTAACAGCATGGTTAATGGACAAACTGCATACCAATCGAAAGTACGAGGTCTATAGAATATGAAAACGTTTGGTTGACTATCATTTTCCTGTTAGAACTCTTAGGTAGCCAGCCATAAACAGGCTAATAAAAATAGTAAATTGCACCGGTCTGATTAATGGATGAAAGTTAGGTTAAAATAAAGATTTATTCTTTACGAATGCGATGGTATATGGTTGGTTTCGCAAAATCAGTCCGGAATGCCGGTTGTCGAGTTTAAAAAAGTGAAATATTGCTGTGAGTTACCACGTGCGACAGAGCGGTCACATGCGATAGAAGAGGACACAGCATTTGCAGCTGTGTATAGTTAGAGATGTTAAAAAATAATAAAAAATAATTTTTATTTAAATCGATTATTATTTTCTTATAATCGATTTTTATTTTTGGTTTCTATAGTAATATTAATCGATTTTTTTAAATCGATTATATAAATTACATGTTTAATTCGATTTTTTTTATTTGATGTATATATTAGTTTTTGAGACAATAAGTTTGTCATTTTGTTGGGATGCTCATTATTTAGAGGGATTAGAGGGATCTTAGGCTATACGTATCATAATCGGATGGAGTTTGAAAAACTAAAGTCGCACCGAGCAAAGAATTCCTTAATCGATCTTATGGCCGAACGGAGAGCAATTTTTAATTTAGTTCTCGAGTATCCACACTGGTGGAAGCGGTTGCAGATTTTTCCTTTACAACTTCCAAATACAGTCGTACAACTGCTTAATGCCTAAGAGAGTTTCAAGACAACGATTAAAACCTACCCACGAGGGTGTCGCGATTCCGTTATTCACGTAAAATTCCTGTAGTTCATTAGTGGCGAGCTTTTTGCGATGTTTATTTTTATACACCTCCATAGATTGTTCGGTACGGGTAGTCACGAGTTACGAGGCGATGTATTGAAGAATTTCTCCGCGCCGATGTTAGCGCGATGTGAAATTTCGACAAATAAATCCAACTCCGACAACAAAGGGCCAAAGTGCCGCAATAAACGTTGCGCGCGATTCGCAAATATTACGCGCGCTTTAACAAAAAAAGGGACGCATATATTCGTAAACACTTTCACTTTGTTATCAAAAAAGATTGATGCATTAATGATCGGCGTGATAGTACCGCACGATGAGTTCTCATCAAGGTCACGTGTCTAAGCGTTCCACCGAGCCTCCAGCGGGCCCGAGCGAGCGCAGTGGGGTTACGCGACGCTCCTACCAGTGTCATTCGTACAGTCGCCGCGTATCCGTGAACTTGGCCTGGTCCGATCACCCTGGCCCCGAGGCCTTATCGGAGGCGCCGCCCGCGGCCTATAATAGGTGGGTCGGCGTCTCCCCCTGCCTCCAGAGTGGCCTGTGACTCCGCCAGACATGTTCCGCGTCTTGTGTCTCCTAGCCGCGGCGATGGTCGCCCGCGCCTGCAAGCCTTGCAGTGAGTGTTATATATATTTTTTTCGTGTTATCAAACATACGGAATTTTGTGCATTACACATATTTTAATGTCGCGTTCGTGATCGATACACAGCGAAAGCTCTAAATTTTTTTTCATTTCGTGTTTATGTTTACAAAAAAATGTGTTTTTTTTTTCACTGTATTCCATTAAATAGAATCGAAAGTGTTTCGAATGTAATTTCTACGAAATGCGGACCGCTACAATATTCTATCTATTAAGGTCAACAAGTGTCAAATTAGAATTTCGTCGAATGTAAAAGTGTAAAGAAAGTGAACAAAGATCATTCAAATTCGTTATCGTTTAAAGTGATTTGCATGCCGCTTTTTAACGTCCGCCGGTGGGGATAATAGTCAGATTAATCTATGAAATTTCATAAATTCTTATGTCTCTAAGAATGCGGTTAAAGGTACGGTCGGCAAAATAGTTTGTCATTAATCTGTGGGTACAATTAAATTTAATTGCTTTCGTATTTTTTTTTTGTGATATGGCAACACTTTACGGGGTACAAGTGCACACATTCATTTCGTTTCTAACAACACTCGAATGGGCACATCATAATATGTTTCCGCCCTCGTGTTGCGTCACGTGTGATAATAACTTGTAGTGTTTATAGAGAGTTGTACTTGAGTACCATATATTGGAAATCGAATACTTCACTGCTCCGTAATAGTAAGCACGTTACATCTTCGTACATCTCTAATGGTATGCACAACAGATGTCAAACAAGTGATTTGTAAATTTTCGTAATCAATCTGTGGTACAATTGCGAGCTGATTCAAGTAGGAGACTCGTGAAGATAGCGATCAAAATAAGTTTGTGTGGAGATCGTCCGGAATTACCTATGTAATACCTAAGCTATCTATATAGCTTTATGGAAATCGCAGGGAATACATTTAAAATTCAAAACTATTATTTTAATCGTAAAGTAGAGTTATACACACTTTCAATAAACATTGAAATCATGTTGAATTAAATAATTGCTTTCATCAAGTCTTTGCATTTGATAATTGTGAAATGTTAAGACTATTACAAAAAATATATAAAAATCATTCTTTAATCAAATCATTTGTATTTTTCTATTTACGTTTATTTTGGGTACGATATTTTTTACTTATTTAAAGTCCACTTAAAAACGTTACCGAAACGCATTGCATTTCACTTTATCAGTCGATCTCGTTTTAATCGATTATCGATTTTAAACTAACCGCATTCACTCGTACACCTTATCAAGGGTGTCAGTAGAGGGCATTGTGCACAACAAAAATTATTAGCCACGAAAACCACGTGCGCCTCGAAGTAATTTACGACTCGCAAAGCTTATCACAGGTCACGAAAATAAAATGTATATGTGTACATTACATTCGGCAACAATGTCAACTTTGATTCCATACATGTTATATTTGATAGGAATTGTAAAGATTTGCGTCTGAGTTGTAGTAAATATACATATAAGTACCATATATTATAATCTGCTAGCTTTTGCCCGCAATTTCGTCCCGCGCATATATTATTATACATATAAACCTTCCTCTCGAATCACTCTATCCATTTAAAAAAAACCGCATCAAAATACCTTGCGTAGTTTTAAAGATCTAAGCATACATAGGGATAGCGGAATGCTACTTTGTTTTATACTATGTAGTGATATTAGCTGTTCAGTTAACGCAGCACGCATTTAATTTCCTAATTTCGACTCAGATAGCTGTTCTTACAATTGTCCCAATTATTATTATTATTTTATTTCTGTAACTGCGATTTGATTTCATTTAATAAGGTTAGATAATTTGTATGTTTGATTTTTCTAAATGAGTTAAATTTGAACAATTAGTATGTAATGAACAATAATTAATTGGAATGGTCGTGCCTAACATTTACATCAACACAAGTCAATTTAATGACCGCATGTTTAACATAGAACACAAATAATACTTATTAACATATTATAACCGGGTCAAAGAAATTACTAATGTAAATAACAATATAGACAAATTCGAAAATCACATTCTCCAAAATACACTCTAATTTAGGTGAGGCTTTTTATCAAGATACATTCACTTTTACTTGTCATAGCGTAGGATATATTAAGGCTTTTTATGTGGAGGCTAATAAATATAGAGTGGTGTCTTTGTTGTTATTAACCGACTTCAAAAAAAGGAGGAGGTTCTCAATTCGTCTGTATTTTTTTGTTATGTTGTTTTGGAACGCGGTTACTGTAACAAGTTCAAATAATTTAAGAACTGTTAGTTCCAATTTTTTTTTGTAAGTCTACAAATGATAAATTAAAAGAACTATATTTTTTAGTGATGGCAACACAGTAGACTCTTATAATCTGTACTAAAAATATCCTGAAATAGGTGTAGTAAATTTGAATACATTAATTTTTTTTCTATGAAAATAGTAGGCTTACACTGTTGGCAGACATTCAGTTACGAAATATTTCAAATTAGAGTAATTTTCTGTTTCAAGCTATTTGTGTCTCAGTTAGAATTCCATTAATAGTTAAGATTAGATACTGAAGTCTATAGGTTGCCGTGACCATTTGAAAACAATTGGCCTAGATGCAGGGTATTTGGCTCAATAGGTCAAAAGCTAATTTATTGCCATTAAAAGAATTAACTTTGATGTATACCTACAATTTATTTGGTAAAATAATAAAAAATATTACAATCATTTCCTTGGCTTTTATCCTGTTCGTCTTAACTGTCTGAAGAGTTTTGACATTAAACAATAATACGCAATAAATATGACACATTTGGACAATCGCGAGCAGTAAATCTTATGAAACATTATTCACAAGTGTGTTAAGTGCCCCGGATACATGAGTCTCGAATAATTAACAGTAACGCATTTTTGTTACCGATAAGCATAATCTTTATAGCCAGTGGTCCAAGCTAACTGCAGTGTTATCCTTTTCTTTAATTATTATGATATTGTACGCGACTTGGTCGAACTTCTAATAGTCGTAACGTGGCCTTTTAAAAGCTTAAACCAAAGTACAGTCTTCGACACAAATTGTTTAGACTTTACTTCAACTTTACCTCAACTATTAGGCGAAGCAGAGCAACGAAGGCGATAGCATTAAAAAAAATCAAAAATTAAACTTAAAAATTAATTAACTTTACAATATTTTTAAATTTACCAATCTCAGTATAGATATTAATTCACGGGCTTAAATTATTATAATAAAAACAAACAAACTTTAAATTTTAATTGGGTTCTATTTCATTTTGTTAAGTCTAGTATCGGTAATAAATACTTAATTAATATTCAGTGAACATAAATCAGTTATGAAAGGTGACTGTTTAAAAGCACGATGCACATTCAGTCCAATAACTGTAAACACAGGACCTACCACTTTTTATGCTTTCCGACTTCTGTTAATGAGCAATAGTATATCGATTTTTACATTGTTAATTGTTATTGATGAAAGAAAGCGTCGTAAATTTTTTAAATTCGAAATTAAAAATTAAGCGTTTGTTGGCTTTTGAAACAAGATAGAACTAGATACATATTTCAAATATTTAACGCCTCTCATAAAAAAGTGGCTGTCGAGAAATACATTTATTACTTCTTATATTTTTTTAGCTCTAAGTTTAATAATGATTTAATACCATAGCTAATATAAAAAACAGCGTGTAAATATGTGTACACACATTAGGTTAATCAAATATTTACTTCAAAAAATCAATAGATACATTAAAAATAAGTTCAACTCTTCAAATATACACTTTGGTAAATGCTAACTTTCCAACTGATTGGCCAAAATCCATTCATCTGTATTCGAGTAGAGATATCGTTAAAAAACGATTTGAAATTAGATTATAACTACACATATAACATCACTACCGTATCGTTGTAATCATTCAAATAGTCAATGAAATGTTTGTGACTATTTTGCTGTCGCCCGTCGACGCAGCGCCCGAGTTATTAGTTCGCGGCAATTTGTAAACGTCCTTGTAAATAGTTGCAACAGATAACAATGTTCTTCTTCGTTATCAAGCTGCAATCATAACTTAACCCAGTTTCTGTACTCGTTTCCACTTCAGTCACAACTGGTAGGCAGTTATCTGTGATTCGCTCTCCTGTGGGAACGAATGATTTTCCCGCCGATAAAGTACATATAACCCAAGCCCGACTATAAGTAATAAAATTCGTTAATGCATTAGTGGGGTCGTTAATGAAAATACAATCAATCAAAAATCTCCAAAAAATGATCGTTTCTAAACTATCTCATGTTCTTAAATCGTAGCGGTTACTTAAAAAAAATCCTGTATACATTTTTTTCTTTAATGTATGTATTTATTCATTATTTATTTATTTCATGATTTATTTCATTTCATAAATTACGTTTCGATCTGCTAAATAAATTGGCCTCTGATGACTAAGAAAGCTTTGAAAAACGGGTATCAACACGTTTTATAATGCCAACAATTCTTGCGTGTTGAATCATATTCAAGAAAATATGGTCACTATGAAGAAACAGATGGCATGTTATTTTTTTTCCAGCTTGCGGGGTTGTCCGCGGAGCGCGTGTGGTGGGAGGCGGGGCGTTGCACCCCGGGGAGTTCCCCTGGCTGGCAGCGGTCAAACGGGACGGAAAGCTCATCTGCGGCGCCACTGTCATCGCTCGTGATCATCTCATCACTGCGACGCATTGTATTTATGAGTGAGTAAAAAAATACATGAATGAAAATTTGATTTTTCAAAAAAAATCTTTCACTAGCCGCAGTCATATTTTTTAGAAACAACTTCACTAAGCTACTGCACAGATGCATTTGCACCCTTCTGTCATCATAATCAAGCGTTCCTGGAGGCTTAAGGAAACATATCCTCTAAATTAAGTATGTTATGTAAATATATCGCAAGAGATCACCCACAAATGATTTGAAAGCACTCGTCGTTAGCTTACCACACTCGTAGATCCTGTACGTACATAAAGTGATAAATGAACTGGCAGCATTAAGGTGCGGACATTGTGGGTCAATCGGCCAATGTCTGCGAATGTGTGTCGGAAGATGCAATCAAAAGATCGCATTACAAATCTTCAGAAATAAAAATCGCGTAAACACGCCGCTCGCTCTTCCTTTTGTGTTGTGACAGGACAGTTATAGGCTTTCAAGGCGCTCCCGCATCGGAGACGATAAATTAGATTTTTATGTTCGCACGCACGTCGGTATTAATGACAAGCAGACATACATACTGAGTCAGCAGCGTCTGACCTCGAATGCAAGCCCAATTTTTTGCATTCAGTATGCCGTTAGGTATTGATACTTGGATGAATTATGACTAACAAATGGTCATTACTTATTATAGTTAATGTTACGTATTAAAATGCTTAAAGATTAAAGGCCCTGAGGAAAGTTACGTTCCAAACGTTACCTGATTGAAATGCTCAAACTATCGTACTTTAATAAACCTCTATTACCTTTTTTGACTAGTCGGTCGGGATAAGTAAAACTAACCTGATACTTTATTTAACGGTCTATTAAATTAATTGTTCATTCAAATTGAACATATCATATTTAATTAAACAAAAGAATATAAAATAAACAAAGGACAGTCTGCAACCATCACGGTAAATATTTACAATATATAACGCACGTAACAAGATATGTAACTGGACCGTAAGTTAAGTATTAGCGTATTATGTAGTTAGTTACACGTTAAATACAGGAAGCTCAGCGAACAGACAACAGCTTTTAAATCTCTCATGAATATTTGTCCGCTAATACAGAATAATGTCGAGGTTGTTCGCAAGTCTACAAACAATGTACAACACATGTAGATGAGCGCAAATTGGTGAAAGTCAATAATTATTGACTGAGTTTGGCATACGTTAAAACCACAGACAAGATATTAAACAGATGTATTTTTGAAAATTTTAAATTTTAATTTTATTACTATTTGCTATACACTAACTACAGTTAACATTTTGTGGTTATAGCAATAATAAGTCACCTTTTTTACTTTTTACAATGTTTGTGAAGTACCAGATTTTTTATCAGTCAACTGAGTATTGTCTAACTTACTTCAAATTCAAGTTATTTCCGACGAAATTAAAAACAAATGTATTTTTGCTATATTTTCAGCTTTTTCAACTATATTTCGATTTAAAATTTTCTATCACCGATCAGTAAAAAAAGCATTTATATCGGTCTAGACGGTATGCTGTTACCTTCATGGGTTCATTTTAAAAAAATACTCGTATGTAAACCGTTCTTGTCTTTGCGTCATTTCTTCGCGGGCTTTTGTCTCTGGTTATGTCAACACAAACCACATTATGTTCGACGAAGTGTTAATTAAATTTCTCTTCATTATTCCACTTTTCTAACACAGTTAGTACATTAAAAGTTTATATTATAGTTTTAAGGTTTCGGTGTCACGCAAATAGATTTAGTCTGTGGGTTGAGAATGCTATTCAGTGTTCAACACGATTTTATTTGAGACATTTATGTTATGTACCTATGTATTTAGGATGTTTGAAGACTTTTTCTCATAGATGGATATATTCTTAAGCTTTTGTTGGTATATGATTTATAACGCCTATTAAAAGATATGAAAACAAAGTTTAAAGAAGCAATCTAATGAGAGAAATGTTATAATAAACAAATAGCTTTTTAAATGGACGGTATTCTGTTGGGGCTCGTTCACACCAATTTTTTAATGTTCAAGTACCAAATTTTTGACCCAGTTTACCGGCCACGGAAGAAAGCGTACGAGACGCATAAAAAATATACTTACCAAATGATTTCATTCAGCGAATTAGCTTTATCTTTATCTGATCCTCCGCATGGGCGATAATTGAAAACGACAATAAAACGTGTCATTTAAACATTAAAGATAAGCAAAACTGGGCACATAACGTTTTGGGACAATTTTAGGCGCGTAAATAAAATCTTTGCATCCATACAAAATATTTCACTGTACTTTAAGTACTTAACGATGTTTTTTTATTAATTATTATAATTTAATTTCACCGAGATAAAAAATTTAAATCGTTTCCGAGTGTAGGTGCAAGAAGGTTTTTTAAATGTAAAAATGCATTAGCCACGCGAGTTTACGATCCTGTTTAACCTACTATCGTCGAAGTGAAAAGTCTAAAGAGGTTACACCGAATTCGGATTCGAATTCGTTACACTTTCTACTCCACGCTTTTCGATTACCTGCATCAAAAAGTTTATTACAGGCAAGAATTATCTTCGTTTTAAGATTAAACAGCACTAGAAGTAACATCGAAAACATCGTGACATCGTAACACCGAAAACCTTCACAACTTGATAATCCTTCATAAAGTTTTCTGATTTGTGTGAAGTCTGCCAATTCTATGCAATCTGTGTAGATTTTATTGGATACTCCATGTCGCCAACTCTTTTCAACTATAATACATACTGCCAAAGAATGGAACGCACTTCTGGCGCCTGTCTAGGCAAATGTGTCAAGAGTTTCTCCCAGTCCTGTAGAAGAAAGGCTGCAACATAGTCCACCACGATGCCATGGGCGGCAGCAGTCACAAGTGGCTGCTGCCTGTTGCTACTTTCATTTTTTTAAAAAATGAAGCCATACTATGTTGACAGGTTAAACAGTTGGTGTAACC